>CAHIKZ030003326.1:5575000-5685000 GCA_903632075.3 Acanthosepion pharaonis
GCTATTCACTTAACAAATTAATGCAATATTAAATGTTATTAAATTAAGAAAATTAGAAGAATTATAATTATTTTGCTGAATATCAACATAATGCAAAACTGTCCCTCGTGATCAATGCTTATTATTGCTTACTTAATTGGTTTCAGAATTTACAAGTACAGGGTGCCCCACAAAAATACAGGAAATTTTAGATTTACTCTATGATGAAACAAAATTAACATGTAAAAAATTAACTTTTTTAGTTTGAACATTGCATTTAACATTTGTTTTTGTTTTTTTGTTCTTTTTTAAGCTAAACTCTGTTTTTGTTTCAAATAACTGTGACAAAAAAATCCAACAATTAAATAACTGTACCAAATTTCCTGTTATTTTGTGGGGTACTCTGTAGTATCAAAAAGAAAAAAATGATTTGAGGTTTCATGTTATTAACATTACTGAAGAAAACAAAATCTTTTTTATATTAAAGTCAGGCAATAAAGTAAGCACTAAATTGATCAATTAACTCCTTATGTGTCACTTAAATTACACTTAAGTGTAACAAAATGGCTTAGATGATAAAAATGCCCTGTTCTTTTTTTCTTTAATTTGCTTCAGATTATTATCTAAGCTTGAACGATCTTCTGTGTGAGACATCTCTTCAGGACAAGAGCAATCATGGCTCTCCAAATTTCATATCCTTTTTAAATCTTAGTAAGTTTGGACATTTTGCTATCTCTCCTAATCTCTCTTCTGCCAACCATTTACACAAGTTTGTTAGGTAGGTTATATGCTGCTTTCCCCTGTCCCTCTTGCTTCATGGGGGCATATTGAAGACAAGAGAGTTTGGAGAAGGCAGCAAGCCACATACCTGATGATCTTGTGTGAATGAATGGTAGAAAAGGGCGCTGAAGTCATAGCAGAGGGAGAGAAACTGCTAAGGGCCACATGTAACAGAAAGTTGTGGATAGCCATGAACACTTATGTCATGAAGGGATATGGCACATAGAAGAAGAAATTAGGAGAGTTATTTGTACCATTCCACTGTCTATCTTGCCTTCAATATGTCTTATGAGTGTCAAATTCTCTAAGCCCTCTTTCATCATTATGTGCCATAGAAATTTCAATTGTCTGTTTTTGATTCTAAGTATAGAGTACTTTTTCTTTTTATTTTCTCTAAAACTTTGTTGTTACTTACATGTTCGATTCATGGGATTCTTACCATCTCCCTGTAGAACCATATTACTATTGCCTCAAATCTCTTCTTCACTGCCATATAGGAGGATTGATATTACATAACAGTTCAGCACCCTTTTCTTTATCTAATAAAATTTTCCTGTTTCTTAATATTTTGCTTACCTTTTGGAAGGAATTTTTTGTTATTTCAATGTGCCTTTGGATTTCAGTGACACATATTCCTTGACAAACAATGCTAACTGTTCAGTGAATGAATGCCAAGTTCTTTCTATATGGAAACAGATAATCTCATCATTAAACATCTTGAAGTAGATCATGTTTACAACAATAATATGTTTTAAAAATGTGTAAATTAGAATTAATTAAACAAGATATGCTGGTGACATTTCAAAGCAAATAACATAAACATTCTTTTTGATTAATTACAATTCATATAATTCATGAAAAAAGCCATGACATAGCTTCCCTGTGCCTTTTCTATAAATACTTTCATGGTAAATTTTCTGATGTACTTTCTACTCTGCTACATAGGCTTTATGAATTTAAGTGCAGTACTAGATTGGTATTAAGGTCTCATCATGTTACAGTTGAAATGCCTAAATGTAACTATAAGTCCTATGCTAACAGTTTCTTCTATTGCACTGCTCACTTGTAGAACTCTATTCTGGCATCTTGCTTTCAGGTCAAGACTGATCTTCAAAAATTTAAATCCAATGCAAAATTTTATCTTCTCTCTTTTTAATTCCTTTTCTTTTATCGTTCTCTCTCCTTAATAATGTATTTTTCTCACATTCTTTCTCACCTTGCGCTTTAGTAACTTTATTGCCTTGCTTGTTGTGAATTTATTAATTTTTAATCCTTGTTCTTTTATTGTTCTCACTCCTCAATCGTGTTTTTTTCTGATATTCTTTAACACTCAGTAACCTCTTTCATCTTAGTGGCTTTATTGTCTAGCTTGTGGCGAAATGATTATAAAAAATCCATTTAATTCCTGGGAGGAAGTAACTTTTAAATGTTGAGACTAAGCTCAGAAATAAATTCTCTCTGTACAAAATTACAACATAAAAAAAAGGAATGAAAAAAATGTTGTTCTTGAGTATTGGAAAATATTTGTAGATCTGTAAACGAACCAATAATAGACTCTTGTGTTTCGAAGAGAATGTCTTATTTTTGTAAATGGATATACCATTAGGCAGTTTGCTTGCAATGTAGAGAACTTCTTTCAAGAGAAAGTGAAGCTGCTAATTCTTTTGGAAAAATCATTTTTTTGCAAGAGTTCCTTTTAGGGGTTATGAATATTTCCAGCTGATTTCATCTTTGTGTTTTTAGAAAAAGCACTTGAGTAGCTTCAAGCCTTTCATGTTCCTCTAAGCCTCCATTATTCATTGGAGCTTTTCATATTTTGAGCAGATGAATAAGCTTTGATGCCCTGAAAATTTCCTTTGTGTTATTATGCCCACTGTGTGTGAAATAATGCATCAATCGATGAAAAGTTCAACCAAAGACAGGATCTATAAATAGTTCCCTTCCCTGCTAGCCTATCTTTTTACTAGAGAATTCTTTGTCTTTGTTATATACAATTATGCAACATAGACTTGCACAGTTACATATATATTCATGATGTTTCAGCCATTGTATGCTCCGACCTTCTTCAGGATGAAATGAACCTTTTATTTAGTCAACTGGGATAGATTGTTCTAATTCCATGTAATATGCCTTTTTTTTTTGGATATCCCAGTTTCAGTTAATTCCCTTTAGTAACTCAACTTTTTGGTCCTTCTGCTGTGGCTAGGTATTGAACTCACAACTCTTTGGGTCAAGTGACCTTTGGATTACTTTAACCAACACTGGGTGATGTGTTCCCAAGTTCCTGAGCAGCGGGAACAAAATCTTGGAGAGTTGAGACACTAAAGAAAAATAACTGAAACTGAGATATACAAAAAAGGAATGGCATTTAGAATTAGAACAACTGAAACATCATGAATAATAAAGATGAGGACAACAATCTAAATGATGTAAATAGTGTAAATAGAAACAATACCTCATCTCAGAAATATAGACAAATCCTGAATAAGACTGTAGTGTACAATGACTGAAACATTGTGAATATGGCAATAAAGATGAGGACAACAATCTGAATGATCAATAAATAGACAAAGAATAAGTAAATAGTTACAATATCTCAATCTGAATGATCTAAAATATAGACAAATCCTCAGAAATATAGACAAATCCTGAAGAAGACTGGAGTGTACAATGACTGAAACATTATGAATATAGCAATGAAGATGAGGACAACAATCTAAATGATATAAATAGTGTAAATAGTTACAATACCTCATCTCAGAAATATAGACAAATCCTGAAGAAGACTGGAGTGTACAATGACTGAAACATTATGAATATGGCAATAAAGATGATAAATACTGTAAACTATTACAATACCTCATCTCCAAAATATAGACAGATCTTGAAGCATCTTGATTATGTCAATATTTTCTCTTCAAGTTGCACATCTATTTTAGCTGATACTTCTGTTGAAAGTCCTCAAGCAATGTTGTTTATTATTAGATACAGTTCTTTGTTTATAATTGTGTAGTTCCTGTCCCTATGGTTTGAAGAAGAATGGTCCTCATTAAGAGGTACCAGGTTCATTTACTTGAAGCCATTTTTAATCATTGATCTGAAAAAGTGATTGTATACAATTGACAGTTTAGACATTTCTGAAAAAGTTCGGTCTCATGCAAGAAATATGAAAGTCTCGATTTGACAAGGCTATTTAAGAACATGACCAGAGTTCTGAGGCTAATGTTTTGATCTTGTAACAACTTGTAATGTTGGGCAAAATTATCCTTAATGCCGCCTATTCTGTGTTCAATTTCCTGATTACCTATACTAATTTGTTATAACTGAGCCACACACCAAGGTATTTGAAGTGCCTAGTATTTACTAATTCTGAATTTTTGTAATGAATTCAAGGTACATGCTATTACTGCTTTTATTCCAATTCCAGATCATAGTTTGTTTTTAAAACGTTTTTCTTGGGTCCCATTTCTTGGAACACTTGGTGGAGGATATTGATTTTTTCTTCAAGATCATTCTTATCTCAAGAATGAATACCTATGTCATATCGTTCCTCATCATCAGTACATTGGCCTCGGGAGAGAAAGCAGGAATGTTATTTTCTATTAGTAAATTCATTTGAGGAAATCTCATTAAAATAATTGCCATGAAAATATTTATAGAAAAGGTACAGTGAAACTACATTACAGAGATGGGAAAGTGCCAGAAGCTGAGATGCCAGCCAGAATTTATAACATTACTGACCCTTCTTTGGTTTTATCAAGAATCTCATGATATATAGTAGGAGCATCAGATCAAATATGGCAGCAATATTCAATACATGAATGAATGGTAGATGTATAAATGTGCAAGATGGATTCTGGTGAGAAAAATTGTCTGGTACAATACAGTGAACCAACTTTCCTAGCAGCAGACATAGCAATTGATTCATTATAACCATTCCACTTCATGTCAGTGAAAAATCTGAGATTAATAAGGCACAGTGAGTTGCTCTCCTTGAGGTTAGCATCAGCCATTCAGACAGAAGGCAGAAATGGTTCTTTAAGATTACCAAAGTAGCAGTTTCATTTTGGAAGTGTTAAAATTTACTACATTTCTTGCCCCAGTGAAATCAGCTGCCAGTGTAGTGAATCGCAATAAAAAATAAGATATAAAATAAAATATATAAACAAAAATAGAAAGATCTTCAAACTAAAATAAAGCATTTGCACTCTCATTTAAAACCTTATCGTTCTCTCTCTCTCTCTCTCTCTCTCTATATATATATATATATATATATATATATATATATATATACTTCTCTCTCAACTAATGAGATGGCAACCCTCAAATAAAAAGTCAGACAAAAAACATTGTAAGTTTGCAGGATCAGAGCACATTTATTTATGAATATGAATCTAACAAAATAGGACAGGCTCCATGCATAATTCCCACTTTTGATGTTAGCCAAAACCAAGGTTCATGCCAGAGTTTGGGAGCCTGGTCAAAAGGATTTAAACTCACATCTCTAAGCTAGATGAAGAGAAGGGGTGGAAAGAGAAAACATGGAACAAGAGACATGACCACCTGAGATATCAGCCATGAATGACACCTAAAGTAGTTAAGATGTTGTCTGCTAATGATATTTCCTGTCCTTCTTAGGGCTAAAAAAAACATAGTAGATTGATGCTGACTTATTTCTAAGATTACTACTATCAAGTTCTGACTTCTCAATTGCTAAAACTACCCACTAACTTAGTCAAAATGGACTTTCTCCAGACTCCTACTAAGATCTGTTTCATAAACGAATATTTTGTTCACATGAATATCAAAGAATTTACTCCAATCTAAAACAAATAAATAGATATATATTATTTATTTTATACCCTTGAGTCAGTATCAGTCTATATCTCTGAGATGAGGTATTATGATTACTTACATTATTTACATTATTTGGACTATTATTTACATTATTTGGACTATTATCCTCATCTTCATTGCCATATTCACAATGTTGTACACTCTGGACTTCTTTAGGTGATTGGAATTTCAATCTTAACCCTTTATTTCATCCACA
Source organism: Acanthosepion pharaonis (assembly GCA_903632075.3). Classification (NCBI taxonomy): domain Eukaryota; kingdom Metazoa; phylum Mollusca; class Cephalopoda; order Sepiida; family Sepiidae; genus Acanthosepion; species Acanthosepion pharaonis. The sequence continues at coordinate 5,580,813 of CAHIKZ030003326.1, forward strand.
GGGGCAGGTTGTTCTAGTTCCATGTGCCATGCTTCTTTCAGATGTCTCAGTTATTTCCCTTTAACTCAACTCTTCAAATTTTTGGTTCACCATTGCAGTAGCCTGGTATTGAGGACACATGGCCGAGTGAATAAAGGTGATGGTCAAATCCAGTGGCTAGACCTAAAGAATTGTGAGTTGAATACCAGGTTACAGTATTGGTGAACCAAAAATTTGGAGAATTGAGTTAAAGACATCCAGAAGAGGCGTGGCATGCAAAACTTGAACAATCTACCCCAGTGGACAAAATAAAGGGTTTGGTTCAAAATTCCAGTTACCCTTGAGTCAGTTCACTCTTTTTTTCCCAAAGGTTTTGATAAATAAATTCCCAAGACTATCCTGGCAAATTATCATACCAGTTTTATTTTATCGAAGCTATCAAACTTACTATAAAGACCAGATAAGTAGTTTTTTCATCTAAGTATTCTTGGAATGGTCTCACATGTTTCAGTTGTGGTATTTGGTAGTTTTTTTTTCACTGGAAACTTTGTAATAAAACAAACTGACTCAAGGGTATAAAATAAATAGTTTTTATTTATTTGCTTTAGAGTGAGTCCTTTGATATTCAGTGTCACAAAAATGCTTGTTTATAAGGCAGATATTGGTAGTAGCATGGAGAAAGTCTGGTAGTGGTAGTTTTGTAGTCAGACCATGCTAGGGATAGTAGTAATATTAGAAAAAGGTCAATGTCAATCTAAGCAGGGCAGAAATATCATTAGCAGATAACCTCTTAACAACTTCTTCATGATTCATGCATGGCTGGTTTCTCTGGTGGCCATGTCTTTTGTCATCATTCTCAGTGTACCTTCTGCTATCTAGCCCAGAGGTGTGAACTTATATCCTTTTGACAAGGCTCTGAGACTCTGGTGCTAACCTTGGTTTCAGCTAACATCAAAAGTCACTTTGTGTTAATTTTTTTTGATTGGCCCAAATTATTTTCTTTACTGGCATTTCTTTTTTATTCATTTTTTATAACAGAAGTTATGCAGGGAACCTCTCTGATTTCTTATAGTTTTCAGTCACAATTAGTACACTCATGTACCACAAACTTCTGGTATTTTTCAGCCATGTTCTTCTTCCTCTTTTTATTTGAGGGCTGCTTTCTCATTAGTTGGGAGAAGTATAGGAGAAGTTCAGAGAGAAAAAGAAAGAGATAAGGATTTTAAAGAAAAACATAAATGCTTTATTTTAATTTAAATTCTTTCTTTTTTTTGTTTATATATATTATTTTGATATTTTATTTTATTTTTATCAGGACTTCTACACAGTTAAAGAAGATACAATTGCATTATTTGATTCTTTTGTGTTGTTTTGGTCAAAATTTAGGTACATCAATTTAAACTCTAGTTTATCCCTGAAGTTTGCACTTAAATTTTTAAGGTCATCGATGTTATACCTTAGGTGTCTTCTATAGTTTAAGTGAGAGGAGGCCAGCTATTGTGTTGGCTGGTGTTGTCAGTTTTTTTTACAAGATATCTGTGATCAGATTCAAAGTATTAGCTCTAACAACAGTTGCAAATTGCCTAAGCCAAGAATTGAAGATGCTGAAGTCAATTATCTTTTTGATTACATTAACTGGACTAAGGCTTGTGATTGACTGTTTGATGGCATGGTTCAACAATGCATTTAGGAAGGAATAACTTTTTGAATAACAAAAATTATTATTATTATTATTATTATTTTTATTTTCTTTAATTTCTGGCGTTTACACATTTCTTTCCGGGTTCCGCCCAAGGACCTAAGGTTAGAAATGGCGTCATGACACTTTCCACTGACAAAAAAAAAAAAAAAAATTACATAGATAAAGCCCTTCGTAAGGTGTGGGCTGTACTTGTCAGAACAAATTTTTAGTTCTCCTTGAGGCATGGACTTTCAGGAATCCCTTCAATTAGTCTACTGCAATCTTTTCCAACCAGTCCTAGGGCTCCAACTACAACAGGGATTGTTGATGTTCCCATATGCCACATTTTCGAGATTTCTATTTCAAAGGTCCTTGTACTTTGACAACTTTTTTGAATATCTTCAAAGATACATTGCAGTCAGCAGGGACTGCCATATCAATAAGGAGGCACCGTTTTTTTGTTTGTGGTCTTTAATAACAATATCTGGCGGTTGGCTTTTGATTGTTCTGTCAGTGTGTATTGTGTAGTCCCATAGAATTGTAACAGGTCCTATCTCCGTAACCGGGTCTGGGTGGTGTTCATACCAGTTTCTTTCAGTTTTCTTCCGTAGAAGTTGCAGATTTAGTTTCTTTCAGTTTTCTTCCCGTAGAAGTTGCAGATTTTTATCATCATCATCATCCTCCTCCTCCTCCTTTTTCTTCTTCTTCTTCTTCTTCTTCTTCTTCTTCCCCCCACCCCATAAAGACATTGAGACCATGGCTCTCCACAATTAGGAAGAAATAGTTCTGGAGCCGATGTTCTTACGAAAAAGTATATAAAACCCACAAAGTTCGGCCCCAAACATGAGATGCACAGATATCACCAAGGTCTATGTTACTCTAGCTGCTGATCTTCAAGACCCCATTCATGTCCACATGCAAAAAAGCAACCGTGCTGGCAAACTACAAAGAGACCGCTTCAGAATACAGCACTACAGTTCACAGTAAGAACTAAATTCTAACTATCTCTTGTATCCCCCATTACTACTAAGCATGCACACACATACTGAATCTTTCACGCAAACACACATGTAACCAGATTTCACTGTTCTGACATATGTACACAAATACAATTTAAATTCCATTCCAGAACTTTATTAACCAAAACAAAATAACATTACTCATTCAAATCCATAACCAACATCTTGTATTTTTATTGTTATATTAAATTAATGTTTATTTGTTTATACTCTGTTGTCCTTTTCTACTGGATTTTATTCCTTCAATGAAATTCATGGGATTATTCTAAATGGCTGAATTACAGGCAGTCTCAAAACAATATTTTATATTATTGTATTGAATCCCGACACTCCAAATTTTGACATTTAACAAAAACCCGAGTAGAAGGATTTCTACAAATTTGCTATCCTAGAAATTTTAGTTCTAGCTACCTTTTACAGCTTTTCCAGTAAAGTGAGAATTTTTCATAAGACATTTCTGTAAAAACTGGAATAAATGGTGATCTAAAGGTTCAACCCGCCATAAGGTACCTTATCCATAAACTGTATGATCTTTTGTAAATTTTGACCTTTTTTAATATAAAGAAGGTATAATATGCAAAAAATGTTGCTTATTTTCTTACATCTTTAATAAGCAAAAACATTAATTTCAACACATTTTTACTAAAAATATGCACTGGTATGACATCTGTCATAATACAATTAGAAATGCTTTATTTTATAAATGAAATCAGTTAACTAAATGCTCCTAATGTCATCTAGTGACAGAAATAAAATTTTGTTAACTCAGATCATTTGCTTTTTCAAACTCCAAATGGTAGTGTTATAGAAAAAAAAAAGAAAAGAACCTTGCTGTAATCCAACATGTTTCAAATAATGACCAGCATTTTTATATACAAGCCAATTGTTTATATTTTTTGATTCATAAATTCATTTTTTCTTAGCTGTTTCTACAGGAATAAAATCAAATCTGACTGGATAGCTTGAAGAACAGTCGATGAGTTAAAAAATGGTAATTATCTGCTGATGACTTGAAGCAGCCTTCTTGTCTCAGGGGAGCTAAGCTTCTTTGTCTGTATTATTGCTCATGTCAGCCATCTTGTTTGTCTGGTTAATCTCTCTGCATCGACATTTCACTTAACCCTTAACTGCTCTGGTGACCACATACTCCAGCCACTCTCAATGGCCAACCTCTAAGGTTATTGCAGTCTTTAACAGAAATCTGATGACCTGGGTTATGTGATTGCTGCTGCTGCAGTTTTATAGAGATTTGTCTTCTCTGAATCAACTTTCTTACTTTATGTTGGTGTTCTTTTATAGTAATAAGACAAGAGAGACGGAGAAATGCAGCAAATAACCTACCTAATGAGCTTGTTTAAATGGTTGTCAGAACAGGAATGAACAGAGATAGCAAAAATCAAAACTTACTAAGAGCCACAGAGGACAAGAAGCTATGGAGAGTTATAAACACCCATGTCCTGAAGAGACATGGCACATAGAAGTTAGTCGATGTTATAAAGAAATAACAGCAATATATAAGTAATTTTTAAAATTTAATTTAAAATAGCAAAATCTTTGTGTTGATCTGATGTTTTCAATATGGAATATTGAACTAAACAAAAAGCATTCTATTCATAATAAAATTATGATTTCTACATCATAAGAAGAATACTTATAATTTTTGTGCTGTAAAATTACAGGAATTATTTTTTATTCCATTTCAAAATTGCAAAGACCTGCAATAGAATCAGACAAACTACATTCCTTGGTTCTGCCAGGTCTAACCTTCACGTCTAGGACCTGCCATGCCACTTACACAGTAGTAAACCACTGACGTTCCCTCCATGTTCCATTGGTGAGAAATAAGTTCCACTTGAACAGCATCTTTCTGCAAACCACTTCTCTGTTGAAACAACTCCAAAGAAGATTTTCCCCGATCACTACAAACTTGTTCAAATCTAAAGAAAACCATTATCTTACCCCTCCCCTATCCATATAAACTACCCCTTAACATAACCCTCTACCTAAAGTGGCTCCAGGCCTTGTACAGGGTGAACCTTAATGTAAAAAAAGAAAATCGTTTCTGCTAAATTTTATCTTTGTGAAAAGACTTCTTGGTTTCAGAATTGAATTCAACTGGAATTTAGAATAAACATACTGAAAAATTAGCTAAATTATGCACAGAATAAAATAAAGATGCAGAAAGACAAATCACTGCCATTATAAAAGTCATTTAACATATTCTTTTCTTCTACAATGTCCTTCAGAGAGAAGTAAACAAAAGCTTCTTGCTTTAACATTCAAATCAGCATCAGGTTATGGAAGAACTGAACCAGTGACCTAAAGATACATTATTTTAATCTACAGAAGTTAGCCATGGACTAAACATAACAACTCTTCTTCAAGAAACCTTGATCTGGTTGCCTTTTCTCCTATGCTCAATCTGCAGATGCACATTCTCTGAAAATACTTCTTTTTCTTCATTCTTTTTCCCTATTTAGATATTAAAGATATTTAAATCGTAAAGGTTGTTGCATTTCTTTCTCTTCAAAAGCTGTTGAGCCAGTTCATTTGAAAACATGAAATATGGCTTTAACTATTCAGTTTTCAAACCAAGTATTGCATATTATTCATAATAGTGTCTTGTTCATTTTTATCATGTTTGCATTTTTCTTTAAACTCAGTAATTAAAAACAAATCAAATAATATATTTTATTGTTTTTATGAAAAAAAACTTTAAATGACAAAAATTTAAATTTGTTAGATTTTTAAAACTGTCAACATTGCTTATTTCCATTTACTCCCAAGCTATGACCTAAATACTCAGGTTGTTAAAACTTTCAGCTTCATATGAATAATTAAACAATTTGATTAAAACAACACAATTGCTGATTTATAAAAATCAAAAAGACCAGATTGAAATGGAATAAGAAAACATGGTTATTTGGGAGTGTTTGAGAAGGAAAACATTAAAAATCTATATAAATTAAGATTCCTAAAAATGAACAAATCAGATTCAAATAACAAAGGAAAAATTATTAGAATATATTCTATAAATTAATCAGTTTCAGCAAACTTGTTACATTCCATCATTATCAAGCAAACACTGAATTTTTGCCTATTGCTGTAAACAGGTGTTCTCTCATGGAGGGCCTCCTACCTTGAGCACCTATTGGGATTGATTTGTGCACAAAGAAAATCTTACACTCTTTGCCACTTGCCCTTCTGTGAAACCAATTTCCATTCATGGTATCAGCCAATGAAAAGAACACACATATACACACATAAAACAAATTTTTTTTTTTTTAATCATTTCTCCCCAAGCAAGGCAGTAAAGCCACTAAGACACAAGTAGTTAGTGAGTGTGAAAGAATAAAAAAAAGATAAACATTCAAGGAGCGAGAACAATAGAAGAGTAATGAAGAAGACAGTAGATAACAACTGACATTGCATCTAAATTTTTGAAGATCAAAGCTGGCTGGAAAACATGGAACCAGAAGAGAGTTCCACAAGAAAGAAGTGGTGCAATAGAAGAAACTGTTAGCATAGAACTTCTGATTTCATCTAGCCAATTCAACTATAAATTGATGAGACCTTATTGCCAATCTAGTACTGCACTTAAATTCATGAAGTCTAGGTACCAGAGGAGAAAGTTTATCAGAAAAATTACCATGAAATTATTTATAGAAAAGGCACAGGAAAGCTACGTTATGGCAGTGGGAAATTAACTGAAGCAAGATGCCAGGTCAGGACAAATAATATTGCTGATTCTTTGGATTTTATCAAGAATCTCTGAATATATAGCAGGAGCACTGCATCATATGTGGCAGCAATATTCATATCATGGATGAATGATAGACTTATAATTATGCAAAATAAATTATGGAGAGAAAAATTGTCTAGCACAACACAGTGAACCAACTTTCTTAGCAGCAGATATAGCAATAGATTCAATATAGTCTTTCCACTTCATGTAGGCCGAGAATATTAACCCGAGAAGGTACAACAAGTTACTCTCCTGAAGGTTAGCATCAGTGATACTGTTGGAAATCAGAAAGGGGTCTCTCAAATTTTTAGATTTTAGATTTCTGGAAAATAGGTGTCTATTAATAGTTGACAAAATACTCTTTTGCTTTGCATTTAGTTTACCAATATTTGGTGTAATGGTTGGTGGGAATTTTAGTTTGAATTTCACAGAAAGTTTTACTTCCCTACCTATATATTTGTCTGAATTATGAATAGGAACTATAATATTAACCACCAAGATAAGTTTGAAAGTGGCTTGAATGGGGTAATTAGGAATAAGGTAAAGTGAAAGTAGTGTATGGCCAATCACAGAATCAGAAAAGTAAGGAAATTGAGAGGCAAAAATCTGTTTAAATTGTGGACAGGATTTTCTTGGTTATTTAACATCAAAAGTGACACTTAATGATGATGTGTGGAAGAAAACATTTCTCTTGCTTTTCATTCTTAAAACTTGCTTCTAACATGTCGATATCTTTTATATATAAAAAGTGAAATAAAATATAAGTAAAAAAAATTAAGTTTCTTACTGTACATGAAATTGTACATTCTCTCACTTCACTGTACAGTGATGAAATTTGTTTCAGACTGAATGCATATTCATAAATTCACTAACAAGCAATTCTCAAAGAATATGTAATTGATATATCTTTAAGTACTTCCTGGAATTTTCTATATAGTTTTCATTTTTGCACCTTTGCCATATTCTCCAAGCTAATATTTCTAACATTCTTTCCCAAGTTCTTATCAACTGTGTCATCTCAGTAATTACTTGTGTTCATTTTCTTATATTTTCTCTCTTACTTATCGTCTTTTTTTTAACTTCTCCTATGTATAATGTTGCGATTTCAATCAACATATTGATACGGCTTGCAATCTCTGACTCCATCTTTTTTATGAAGCACATTAAAGTATCTGCTTCACCAAATTTTCTCTAATTCTTCAGATAAAACTTTAAATGAATGAAAACACTAATGAATAAAATGTGTTATCTGTGTGTGTGTGTGTGTGTGTGTGTGTGTGTGTGTGTGTGTGTGTGCGTGCACTTTTTGTTGGCTGGTTACAATTAAGTTTCTCAATTAAAAAGTTAAAACAGAACATTAAATATCATGTTAGATGTGCCACATTTGATCTGGTGCTCCCATTATATATTTAGAGATACTTGATAAAATCCAAAGAGGAATCTGTAAAACTATTGGTCTTGGTCTGGCATATCAGCTTCAGTCTTTCCAACCTGCTATTTTACCTATAGCTGGATAAAAGTTACTAGACTTGAAAAAACTATTTTCCTGAAAATTGTTTTAAGCGAAAGATTTTATAAATTACAACTGACTGCAGCACTGTCTGCTTAGTCAATGAATGCCAAACGTTTCCTTATAGGAAAACGGTTAATATTACTATTTTTGTTACCATTAGGTGGGTTACTCTCTGATTTATTCTGTCCCTTTTACCTTCAATATGTCCTGTGAGTGTCAAATTTTCCATACTTTCTTTTCTCATTATAAACTAACCTGGTCTGGAATTATAAGGCTTAAATTCATACAAATAATTATCAGACTTCAATTTTCAGACCAATTCTACAAGAATAGTAAACATGCTTCAAGACATTATACTTTGCATCAACATGTGATTTTTCATTTCTTTAACATAACATTCCACTTTCTTCTGTTTCATTAAACAACCTAACACATGATTTTCATGCTCTCTCATACAATGTCTTCTTCCCTTCAGAAAATGGGCAATCATGGCTCTCCACAATTTCCTGTCCTTTGTAGATTCTCAGTAAATGTCTTTTTGCTATCTCTCCTAATCCCGGTTCTGCCAACCATTTACACAAACTCATTTGGAAGGTTATGCGATACTTTTCTCCATCTCTCTTGACTACAATATGTTCTGTGAGTGCCAAATTTTCTAAACCGTCTTTCCAGGCTCTCTTTTCTCATTATAAGTCCCAGAAATTTCAACTATCTCTTTCTGATTTTATATATAATTGTCATTTTTGTTTCTATTTTCCTTAAAACTTTCTCATTGCTTACATACATTGTCTATTTTTCAGCATCTTCTCTGTAGCTGTGAGGAATTTATCTTGCATTCACTACCATATAGGATAACTGCTATTACATAGCACTTCAGCACACTTATCTTTGTTTCTAAAAAATTTTCTTGTTTCTTAATATTTTGGTTACATTTTGGGAGGCATCTTTTGCTATTCCAACACATCTTCATATTTCAGTGTTACATTTTCTGTTATCAGTTAAAACATTATGGTTAAAAGATTATCATTGAATTTGCTCCTTCACTTCATATGTTACCTTATGTTAATTATGTGCAAAAGGGAAGATATATATATGAATAAACTGAGATAGATAGATAGGTAGAGAGATAGATAGGAATAGACTGGGATAGATAGTTATGAATAGACTGGGATAGATAGATATGAATGGACTGATAGATAGATAGATAGATAGATAGATAGATAGATAGATAGATAGAAATAGGCATAGATAGATCGATATAAAACATACTGTGATTGATATAAACAGGGATAGATAGATAGATAGATAGATAGATAGATAGATAGATAGATAGATAGATAGATAGATAGACTGGAATGAAAAGTTAAATATATCAAAAAGTAGATTGTGAGCAAACAGGCATAAATAGATAAATATCAATGAATTATTAATGAATTGATGCATACATCAACTGATTTTATCTATGACAGAGAAATCTAAACAAATGTTAATTCCCAAAATTGCAATAGTCATGTGTGAATTTCATATAAGGCCACCGAGGAATGGATGGTCAGCTTTGTTCAATGATATAAGACTTCAAAAAAATTGCCAAAACAATTCTCAAATTGTCTTACCTGTTTACAAACTGGACATAACAGTTTTAAGAAAATACCATTAAAAGTTATTATTAACATTTATCACTCTATATGTGACTACATTTGCTGTACAAACAGTTTATCCTGCCACTGAAGGGGACTCTGATCCATGAACAATGGTGTTTAAATTTCATTGTTGTCATATTCTTCTATGGTATCAGAAAACATCTTTGAAGGAAATTAACAATATGATTACTGCAATTGAGAGACCTTGAAAAAGAATGCAGTAGAAAGGGAAGTAATCTTAATTATGCAGATTTCTAAAGGTTAATGATGCCAGAAAATAAAGATTTACGAGTAAAAAGCTAACATCAAGTAAGTCTTATATCCACAGAAATTATGTATCATTAAAAGTAATACATACATACATACATAGGTACCAATGGTAATATTAGATATTTACTTATAAGGAAACATTAAGCATTCATTGACCAAGTAGTGAATGCTGCTTTAAGTTAAAAGGTATAAAATCTTCTCTTAAAACAATTTTTCAGGAAAATATGTTTCACAAATTTAGTAGTTATTATCACTCTTTTTATTATTCATGGCAGTTTCACTCCTAAGCTTTTATTTGAGGTAGTGTGGAAATTCAAAATCTTAATTATCCTATTATTTTCTCTTCCAGTTACATCTGCAATCCATTTTAATTGTTGCCGCTGTTGGTAGTCCTCAAGTGATGTGCCTTCTGTTACTTCATAAAGTTCTTTGTTTGCAATTCTGTAGCACAAGTCCTGAAAGTTCAAAGAAGGGTGATTATTGCCAAAATGGATAAAAAATGAGTTAACATTCTAATGTCTTTAACAATTAATTTTCTCTTGCTAATGTAGATTTTGTTCAAAGGAAATACAATTCTTTTTCTGATGATGTGAAATTATCTAATCAATGTCAACATCTTTGTTAAATATTTTTCTTGGAGTTACATGTGCTATCCATTTTAGTTGTTGCTGCTGTTGATAGTCCTCAAGTGATATGGTTTATAGATAAATAAATAAATAAGGAATAGTACTCTATAATTAGTATATCATAATTATCTCCCTTGAATTTTTTTCTTTTTCAAGTGTTAACAATGGCCCTAGAATATTATCATTCCATTGCAAATATGAAGTTTTTTTTTTGCATTCATTAAGTTATTACATTTTAGGGGCAATTTCACTAATTCTGATCAAATGGTGGAATGTCCATTTTGATGACATCCACTTTGATAATTATTGTTTTTTTCTTTGGCCTGATGACCCAGTGAGTGATCTACATTTTATTCCACAGGTTCTGCAAGCAAGCTAACCCCTTACTGCATTGGTATCATATTGTTGTGACTTGTAATATCGGATAAGTCTGACATACACATATTGTTGCATAGATTGCATGTAAGATCAAGCTGCAGATCATAGCAATAGATTGTGTTGCCGTTGTGGTGACATCTGTACTAATCAAATGAGAAAGGCATACATGTCCATATTCTCCATGGTTGAGAGTCATTTTATTACCTTTTTCTGGAAGGGGGTTTTCTCTATCTCGCAAGCAGTTGGTTTTAGTGCTGCATATTCAATCCTGCCTTTCTTAGTCATTAATATTTTAAAAATAGATTTTTTTTTTAAATTAAAAAAAGAAAAAAATGAAATTTCTCTTATATTCATTGTAAACAAGAAAAAAATGTAATTTAGTGTCCATCACTGTTACAAGTGATTCTTCTTCTATATGTCACATCACTTCAAGACAGGCAATCATGACTCTCCACAGCTTTCTATCTTGTGTGTCTTTGTTATAGCCCCTCCTATTCCACCATCTGTTCATGCAAGATACTCAGGTAAGTGGCTCTCTGCCTTCCCCTTGCACTCAGTATGCCATGTGTGGGATACATTTTCCAAGTCCGCCTTCTTCATTATGTGTCCAAGGAATTTCAGCTATCTTTTTCCTGACTCTGAATATGTGTTCTTTCTGTTGCCATTTTCTATAAGACTTCCTTGTTTTATTTGCTCCATCCGTGGAATTCTTAGTATCCTTCTGTAGAACCAAATTTCTGCTGCTTCTAGTTTTTATTTCATCTGTGGGGAAACTGTTCAACATTCACTGCCATTTAAGTGGATGGGTATCACATAGACAATTCAGAACTCTCTGGGGCAAAATTAAAAGAGTGAAAAACTGACAGTTACATCTCATCACTACCGATCAGAACCTGAAATACCACCTTATGTCCCCTCAAGGAGGCACTGTTCCTTGAGAGAATATTGAGCCTCAAATTCAAACCTAACGTCAAGTGGAACTCTTATATATGATCCAGCTGAAGGTAAAATGATCAACTCCCTATACCACTCTAGTAAGTATCTGGTTCCTAATGTTATCCTCTACCTTTATAAGAGCCATATAAAACCGAAAATGGAGCACTGTTGCCATATTTGGGCAGGAGCTGTACAGTTATTACATTCCAGTCTTGATAGATTTCAAAATCATCTCCAAGTCTTGGTTGGAGGAAAATTATTTTCCATTCTCCAACCTCTCTCTTACAGGTAGGATGTGATGAGCCTTTCACTGTTCTATTGCTACTTTGATGGAAAGTGCTCATACGAACTATATTCCTTGGTTCTGCTAGGTCTAACCCTCATGGCTAGCACCTGCTATGCCACTTACATTAAAGCAAGCTAACCACATTCCTTCTGGTGGCCATTTCAGCAGTACATTGTCATTATCACTGGCATGCCTGATCTATCTTCCTCATAGATTCTCATTAAGAAGTCCACACAGTTAGTTCTCTCACATTTCTTTGTTCTGCCAGGTCTAAAGGTCTAACCTTCATGGCTAGGACCTGTCATACCACTTAAATTGTAGCAAACCACCCACATTCCCTCTGTATTCCTTTGGTGAGAATTAAGTTCCACTTGAACAGCTTCTTCCAATGAACCACTGCTTTGTGGAACAGACTACCAAGAGGATGTTTTCCCTATCTACAATCTTAACCTCTTCAAGTCTAGAGTTAAATGCTATCTTTGCATCCTATCCATATAAACTACCTCTTAATGTAACCCTCTGCCTTGTACAGGGTGAACATTACTGTAAATAAATAATTTATTTATCTTTGTCTGGTGAGGTTTTTGTTTAAATTTTTGAATTGTAGTATTCCCCCAAAATGTTTCCCTGATCATTCCAATCTTAACCTGTTCAAGTCTAGAGGTAACCATTATCTTCCCTCTCCTCTCTTCACATAAACTACCCCTTAACATAACCCTCTACCTAAAGTGGTAGAAAAAAAAAGAGAAATATTATAAAATGACACTTGTACCCATCATTAATAGAGTATTTGATATAGTCTCTAGCAAGGATGAACAGAAGAATTGGAAATCTAAGGAAGGATTGAAACCATCTAGATTACAGCATTATTAAAATAATCTAAATATTGAGGAAAGTGTTGGAATATTAAGAATTGATGTATCACTTGATTTTCCCTTAAAGAAAAATGACATGAAAACAATATATCAATCCAAAATCTTTTAAGAACAATTTCATATATAAATGGATTTTCAGTTTAGATACAGATTAGCAAAAACAGAATGTTGTTGTTAGATATTGTGTGTATCTTTGAGAAATATTATATATCTGTTCTTATGTAAGTATTCACATTTATATCTAGTATTAATTGCTGATAATCTGATATGATAAGCAATTTATTCAACAAAATATTTACTGGTGTTACCAGTCTGCCTTCAAAATAATTAAAAAAGTCACAATGATAATTTATCACAAAATGCAACTTGTATAACATCTGATATCTAATCACCGAATGTTCGAAAAAAATAAGTACACCAAAGAGCAAGATGGCAAAGTTACATGACTTTTAAATTTCAAGATTATTTCTGAATAAATGATATAAATATTGCACTCAGAAAGAAAAGGCAAGTTATCAATAATTAAAGAAAAAAAATGGTAAATTTGGATGATAATAATAAATTCTTAATTTTATATTCTTCCTGTTTTTATCTTTATTTCATCCTTTTTTTTTTGTTTGACTTCCAAATTTTCTGCACGTATGTAATTATGTATATCATATATTGATAAAATATTTACTTAAATGTGAGTTAAAGATCAAATGCAGATCAAATATTGATCAGAATCTGACAGGATGATAAAACAAAGAACAATTAGGAAATCTAGCATGTTTGACTTTTAATAAAGCTTCATCAGAGATTGAGAGAAAACAAACAAAAAGAGAGAAACACTGGTACTTTCAATTGAAAATACCAGTTTTTTGTCTTTTACAAAACATTGCTACTAGACTTTTAAATTTTATTCAATGCTGGTTGGTTGATTTTTATATAGAGAGTCTGCAGAATTTGAAGGTTTTGTTTATTATTTTCATGTTATAATGTATTGGTGTTGTCAACATGTATTTTCCTGTTTTGTTAAGGTGAACAGGAATTTGTCTTTAAATGTTGTGCAGTAGAACAAAACACACACACACCTATATATATATATATATATATATATATATATATGAAAAGAAAAAATACAGAAAAAACAAAATTCTGAATATGCATTAATGTTAAAATAAAATGTCCATCGGACGTTTTGGTCTAAATTGTAAGACCATCTTCATGGACATTTAAATTTAAACATAATGAAGATTCTTAACTTAGACAATTTAACACAAAAACGTGGACGCCCAATTTTTATTTTTAACATTAATAATGCATATTCAGAATTTTGTTTTTATTGTATTTTTTTTTCATACTGTCGGATTTATATCCATATATTATTTATCATATATATATATATATATATATATATATATATATATATATATATATATACATGGTGCAATGGGTAAATTGCTGCCATTTTATATTTTTAACTTTTATGCATCCATGTCATTTGTTTTTGATTTTGTTGACTGCAGAGTATAGTAGGATCAGTTGGGCACAGTCTGTGAAAAAAAGAGCACCATGACACCAGAAATTTGGAAACAGCATGCTGTACTGCATGTCATTCATGTCGGAAGCTCCAATACGAACATTTCAGAGTGTTTACATGTCAATCTGATGACAGTGCAGAGGATTCAGAAAGAGTTGGATAATATATCCAGTCAACATCATGGTGATTATGAAGATATATTTGGACTGATCACTAGTCATGGTGTTGTTATGCCTCCATTCATCTTCCCATGGGGCCTCACTCAACATGAAGTGCCTTGAAGATGTAGTGCTACCCTTAGTCAAGAGAGTAGCTGCTAGAAGGCCCTATGTCTGGCAACAGGACTCTGCATCATGCCACACAAGCAGGAGAAACCAGTCATGGCTGTTTGACAATTTCTGTGACGAGATCACCTCCTACATCTGATAATTTGATATGATAAGCCCAGACTGCAACCCCCTTGATTATTATGTGTGGGGTGAACTTGAGCAAGAGACCAACAAAACTCCTTATAACACCAAAGATGAACTGAAGGCAAGAATTCTGGCAACATTCACCAACTTAAACAGGAAGACCATCCAGAAGAGATGCAGGAGATTTTGAAGTCGCTTGGAGACAGTGGTTGAAGCCAATGGCGATTTTATTGAATAAATTTATACTCTTTAGTTTTTCAAGAGATTTTGTGTAATTTTGGCAAACATATCTGTTAAAATAGGATGTCAGTCTTATTTTCATTTTTGCTTAATTTAGGCAACAATTTATCCATTGCCCCTGTACACACACACACACACATATACATATATATATGTGTGTGTGTGTGTGTATTAAGAAATATACCTAATATCGTACAT
This sequence comes from Acanthosepion pharaonis, assembly GCA_903632075.3. NCBI lineage: Eukaryota > Metazoa > Mollusca > Cephalopoda > Sepiida > Sepiidae > Acanthosepion > Acanthosepion pharaonis. The sequence goes on from CAHIKZ030003326.1 coordinate 5,596,134, forward strand.
TGATTGCACAACACAGAATATCATACATTCTGCATTCTCCAGGTGCAATTTTTTTAGGTTAAGACCACTTCTATAATATTCCTGTTTATCTCAAGATATTTTACTGTAGGGGTTGATTATTATTATTATTGTTGTTAAAATATTTAAATGAATTGTAGTTTAATTTTGGATTTGAATTTGAACCCAGATTAACATCTAAAATTGAAAATAAGGTTGGAAATAAGAATTATAAATTCTAATTTGAAGAGACACTGTTGTAATCAAATTGAATGAATAAGAAAAACCATTTGAAAAACAAGGGGACAACTGTATGTTTTACATGAAAATCAATAAAATAATTAATAATATTATCAATATTAATATTAATAAACTAAATAAAAGTATTAATATCAATGATAATAAAATATGCCTTGATGAAATAAAATTAAAGTACTAATAAAAATAATAATGAAAATAAAATAATATAAAACAATTATCAATGGAAAAACTCTAAAAATTAGTTATTCCTGCATAAACAACATGTATAATATATTGACTCACATAACAATAACATATTAAAATTATTTTATGACAACAAAATACTAAATAACAAGCCAACTTGCAATTGTAGAACTGGAACTAACTGCCTAGTTGGAGGTATCTGTAATTTGGATAATGTTGTATACCAAGCTATCATCTTCCAAAAAGAAAATATTAATGATAAAAAAGTATACATCAGTATCTCTGCTGGAAGTTGAAAAGAGAGATTCTACAATCAGTTGCATTCCTTCTCTAATGATTCTTTAATATACCAAACTGCTTTCTCTAAGCATTTTTGGAGGATTAAAATTTTTGGAGGTTTCAACCCACTAATTAAATATGATATCATCTGTCAGTCTCAAACTCCCAACAACTTCCGGGATAGGTGCAATCTATGCAAACAGTAGATCATAATAATTAAATACAAAAATGCTTGCCAACTGTTGTACCAAAGGAATAAAATTATTTTCAAGTGCTGACATAAACCCTAAAAACATTGACATTGAGGGAAATGAACTTGTGATTTTGGTTCCTATTGTATATGGGTAGAGTTATATATGTGTACATATGTTCATATGTATGCATGTATGTATGTATGTGGATATTTTTTGTGTGTGGTTGTCACACACACAAACACACACACACACATACATATATGTATTTGGGCACATGAACAAGTAGTTAGAACATTTGCATTCTGACCATGAAACCGGGTTCAAATCTCACCACGGTCGATTTTTCAGGAAGGAAACTTCCTGATATTATCAGACTGGAAGGGTTGATCCCAGCATGCAGCACCTTTGGAAAGTGCTTGAAAACCAAAGCACAGGTTGACCCAAGCCTTGTGAGTGAAACTGGATAAACAGAACCCTTGGGTGCCATCGATAGCTGTGCTAGCAAGAAGTCACAAGTCATCGTGGCTGAGGGCTTGAGCATGCTGGCCTTGTTGAAATTGTTAATCAGGCTAGATAACTTGCTCTTTCCCAAAAACTCTAACTAAGGTCTGCTCAGCATAGTTGCAGTATAAACCACATGTGGGCGCTGTGGGTGTTGAATAAACACAAATGTACCTGAGCAAGCATCTGTAATAGGAATTGGCTAGCTGCCCTAGTAGATCGGTATCCTCGAATATGAGTGGCTGTATATATATATATATATATATATATATATATATATATATATATATATATATATATATGGGGTTGGTGATGTATTTGATTATTTATGCTATTGTCATGCTGATACCCACCTCATATATATTATTTTTAATATTATTTTATTTGTATTTATATTTTTACTTATTTATTATTGCTATTTTTATTTATTATTAGATATTATTATGAATTTCTGGAGTTTTTTATTATTCATTTATTATTTTTTGTTATATATAGATATATATAGATATGTTTTATATTATACTAGCAGCATGGCCCGCCGTTGCCCATGCTTGATTCAAAAATCGTATGACTCATACAGCAATTGCTATCACTTGACTTAAAATATTTTTGCCCTTCCTTGCCTTTAAAGGAGTGCCCTTTGCCAAGATGATGTTGCTACATGCCTTACTTCTTGCCTATTTCACACTGCAAATTTTTTCTAAGCTCTATACTAAACATTAAATCTGTTATAAAAAAAGAACTAAACAAAATGAACACAAAACGATCAGATTTTAAAAAAGGACTCATAACTGGAAAAACCGAATGAAAAAAGAATGTTAACAACAAATACTTATTCACACCCAACCCAGTTCTGCGGAATCAGAATCAACGAAGCGAATGAGCCAATTGGAGTAAAGTGCCATGCAGATTTAAATTTTTTCCACTTGTGATGAATGCAGCTATCATTTTTTTTGCATGCTAGCATGCTAGTTAACATTCGTGTCAGTCAGCTGTTGGCTCTCATGCTGGCCAATAGAATCTTCCTGCCTATTCGTGGCAGCCAACTATAGGCTCTCACTCTGGCCAGTAGAAAATGGCCACAAACTACATGAAAACTGCCATAGAAGCATGAAAAAATCGATTATTTCCACTATCGATGGGAGATGGGAAATGCAAAGTTGACCTTGCCCTTCCCGCTAACTTGGAGCATGTAAATTTTGGTATAAATCCGTCAAAAATTGCAGCCGTGCATTCGTTACACACACACACACACATCCTGCCTTTTATAGATAGAGATATTTTTCTTTTAATTTTATTATTTTTATTAATATTATTATTAATAGTAGTATTATGTGATGATGATTGTATTATATGATAATGATGTTGCAAGTTATTACAGACACCACTTTAACTGCCTCAATTTATAAACTTTGTAACTCTGTTAAATTTGATCTTCCTATCCCTTTACCTTCCCTTACCCATTATATTAGCTTGTTCTCTCTTCTTAATGTAAGCCCCCCACCCATAAAATTTTCTAGGTCAATTTAGCTTTGCTATTGTTTCATCTTGTATTTTTTACATCTTCCCTTTTTTATTTTTGTATATCTGTTTGTCTGGATATATTGATTCCATTTCAGAAAATGCAGTCAATCTGATGACTTGAATATACCTATATTCATTGAAATAAATTTATTACCGAAGATGGATTTTTAAGGTTTTTTTTCCCCCTAATTATTATTATAATTTGCTTTGTATCATATACTGAGCTCTCATATGGACTAAAAGTCATCTTTGGAATAATCATTACCAATTATAATTTGGTATTATATATATATATATATATATATATATATATATATATATGGTTATGAATTTGTATATATTTCTGAGATGATGTATTATGTACACTATTTACATTGTTCAGACTATCATCCTCATCTTTGTTACCATATTTATCACAACATTTCAGCTGTTGTACGCTCCGGACTTTAGTTATCAGTTATCTCCTGTTAGGAGATAACTGATAACTGACATCCATTAGACATGGAACGTGGAACAGTCTACCCCAGAAAGCAAAATAAAGGGTTCAGTTCAACATTCCCACCAAAGAAGAAGCCCGGAGTGTACAATGGCTGAAACATTGGGATAAATATGGCAAAAAAGATAAAAATGATAGTCCAAACAATGTAAATAGTATATATGGTTATATATAAAAATATATGTAGTAGACTAGTGTAAAAAGAGACAGTTCTCTACAATATTAAACTTGCTCATTTCTGTGCATCCGACTCTTCTGATGACATAGAAAAAGAATCTGTTATTTTTTATATCCATTTTTATTTTGAAGTAAGAAATTGAAGAGACTGAAAGCCAGTGAGTTTTATTGCCACAATATCTTTATAGAACCAATATCGCATTAAACAAACTCCTATATTGAAACTGGCTTTGTAGTTAAGCTTTTAAAATGAGATATTTTTAAATGTAGATAAAAATTAAAAATGACTTTCTTCTGTTATAATTGCTTTCATTTCTAGCATTAAGAAGAGGCACAGCATTATTTATTATCTTTGCATAATTTTAACTTTAGTTTATTTCAAAGTAATGAATATCAATATTGCAAAATTTCTTAAATATTAAAATTTGCATGTGCAGTGTGGGTTTATATATACATTAAATGTCACAAACACATGTAAGTCACTCATGCACACCATAGACATACATATATACATTACATATACACATGCAACATCACCTCTTTTTATTAATAACTGCATTGTTTCTTGTTACATTGTGAGCTGCAAAGTTCATAGGCTGACTATGATGGAATGATGCTAGAGCTGTGAAATCTTGCATGCATTAATTTCAACACTTGTTAGTAACTGCATTGTTTCTTTCCAGGTACGAGGGTGGGCGGCAACATTCATAGGGTGACTATTAAGGAATGATGCTAGAGCTGGGAAATCTGGCATGCATTAAATTCAATTCTTGTTAATAATTGCATTGTTTCTTTGCAATTAAACTGAGATTCATCTGTTCAAAGAAGACTTAAAACGTAACTAGTAGTGACATTTCTTGAAAATGGATAAAATTTGGCATCATGGTATTATCAAGTACCTGCAGAAAATGGGTTTAGCCCCCAAGGACATTTATGCCAACATAGATGCTACTTTAGGAGATGACGCTCCAGCTTTATAAACAGTGAAAATATGGGCACCTGAATTTTGGAGGGGAAGGAAGAGTCTTGAAGATGACGCAGGATATGACCATCTTGCAACTGCCACCAATAAGGAAAACATTGATTGTGTTTACCACATGATGTTGGATGACAGGTGATTGAGTATAAATAAACTAGCCAATGCTATTAGCATATCCTGTGAGAGAGTTGAGAATATTCTGTACAATGAACTTGGCATGATGAAGATTTCTGCTCAGTGTATGCCATATATTCTGATATCTGTTCAAAATGCACCAGGTTTATCACATCATGGGAAAATCTAACATTATCTGAGGCGGATCCATTTGGTTTCCTTGAACATTTCCTAACCTAGGATAAGTGTTGGGTTCATCACTTTGAGCCAGAGACAATACATGCAATGGAAACACCCCTCTTCACCTGCTTCAAAAAAGGCCATGGGCATTTCATCTGCAAGGAAGGTGATGGCTTCAGTTTTTTCAGATGTTAAAGTCATTGTGTTTATTGACTTATTATCTTCAGAAGGCTTGCACCATCACTGGAGAATACTATACCAACTTGCTGACAAGAGGAGTCTTCTTTCATCAGGACAATGTTCCAGCACACAAGACCTTGGTTTTTAATGGCTGTGGCTTTGAACTGGTTGATCACCCTTCCTATTCTCCTGATCTATCCCCATTGGGCTATCATCTGTTCCCCTACATGAAAAAACACTTGGCTGAGAACCATCATATCTGCTGTTGATGACTTTTTTGACCAACAAAAGTTTTTTCTTCACCAATGTGATCCAAACACTGCAACACCAATGAAAGATATGTGTTGACTATATGTTGAAAAATAAACCTCATTTGGACACATTTCATAAGAGTATCTTGGTCAGCCTATGAACTTTTCAGCCAACCCATATATAATATATAGTAAATAATTTTTTTTTAATGGATTGAAACCTATTATAATTTAAATAAAATCTTTCCTCTTCTTCTATGTGCATAGTACCATCAGGACATGGGGGATGATGGCTCTCCACAACTGCCCTTAGCAAAGTTTGTCTTTTTGCCAACCATTTATCCATTTAGGTATGTTGTGCACTGTTTTCCTCTATCCTTCTTGCCTTCAATATGTCTTGTGAGTGTCAAATTTTCTAAGCCTTCTTTCCTCATTATGTGTTCTAGAAATTTCAACTCTTCTCTTTCTGAGGTTAAGTATAAGTGTCCTTTTTGCTTCTAATTTCTCTAAAACTTTATCTTTGCTGATATATATAGTCAATGGTATTCTCAGTATCCTTCTGTAGAACCACATTTTTATTGCCTCAAGTCTCTTCTCCATCTGTGAGGAGATTATCCAGCATTCTCTGTGCCAATATTACATAACACTTCGGTACTCTTTTCTATGTTTCCAATATGGTAAAATCTTGTGACTTTTACATCTGAGATCTTTGATTCATATTTACTTTTTTTAAACTTACTCTTGAAATATATCTGCATATTTTTCATGCATCGACCACAGTTACGTTTTTTTATTTTTTTTATTTTTCAGGTGTCAGCACAGGCTCTGATGTGCAAACAAAATCATAAAGTATTTTCAATAAGGCACAAATCAAGCAAAACTCTGTGTGTGTCTGTATTTTTTTGTCATTTATTTTTTTCTACTTATGATATTTATTCAAGTGGCTGCTCAGACAGTAACATAATCAATGGGTATAATATAAGTTCAAAGTATCAATCACTAATCTTTGATCTTCTTCAATTAGGGTTGTATAAGGTTTTATCAATATCAGGGAATGATAGAAACTGACTGTTAGGAGATTTTATTTTTTTTTATGTGCACGCCTTGATCTATAAATGCAAGTTCATATAATAGCATATTAAGGTCAACCCAGACAACATATTTACCTAAATCTGTTTGTTTATACAAGAACCAGCATTCTTCTTCTTCTTCTTCTTCTTCTGTATGCTGTGAACCTTCAGGATGCGGGCGAGCATGGCACTCCACAACTTCCTCCTTTTTGTAGCTCTATTACAACTTTAGAAAAATACATTTGTTCTGTTTAAGAAAAATGTCTACTGTTCAATGAGAAAAAATGATAATATCTAAATTTTGACAATGTTAGAATATATTTTTGTCTGGAGAATCCCTTCAGGATTCGGGAGGGCATGGCTCTCCACAACTTTCTGCCTTTTGTAGCTTTGTTATAACTTTATAAAACCACATTTGTTCTTTTGAGAAAAAATGTCTCTGTTGTTCAGTCAGAAAAAATAATATCTAAATTTTGACAATGTCAGAATATATTTTTGTATGGAGAATGCCTTCAGGATGTGGGCAAGCATAGCACTCCACAACTTCCTGTTTTTTGTAACTCTGTTCCAACTTTATAAAAACACATTTGTTCTGATCGATTAGAAAAAAAGGATATCTAAATTTCGACAATATTCAAATATATTTTCATATGGAGAATTTTCGGAGAAACAAAATTGTTTTCTCCACAATCAGGACATTGCAAACTTTGAGTTAAATCCCCATGTTGCTTTCTCCTTGATTAGAGAATAGCAACTATTTACTTAAAAATTTATGTTGCTTCTCTCTATGATCTAAACCAGTGTTTCTCAACTGGTGTTCCACAAGAGGTTGCTAGGCATTCTGCTAAAACAGTGATAAATAGGCCAATGCATTTTTAAGTAATTTTTGTTTAATATTATATTTGAAATTTTGCTATACACATGATATATGGTTAGAGAATCCTTGGTTATTATAATAAATTATAATGATATTGGTTATTTATGATTTTTTTTGTGTGTGTGTGTGTGTGTGTGTGTGTGTGTGTGTGTGTGTGTGTGTGTGTGTGTGTGTGTTTACAAATACTTTTTGGTGAATGAAAATGTCGGCGTGAGGTCTCATAAATAAGCAATATGATTTTTGCTTTTGCATTTCCAATTGACACAAAAGAGGGTTATTTTTTCCTTAAACCAGTTATCTGAAAAATATGTTTCCTTGTTTACCATATGAACTACAATGGAAATTTAAAAGTGATATATATTACTAATGGTATATAATAATTTTTATGCAGGCTTCCCTGAGACATAAAAACTATTTCAAGGGTTCTACAAAGGTAAAAAGACTGAGAAAAATACTAAAAAAAAATTGAGATAAAGACTCCTTGTTGCTTACTCTATAATTAGAACATAGCAAAATTTAAGTTAAAACTTTGTGCTGCTTTTTTCACATTCCACATTGTAAAAGCTGAGTACTAATTATCTGTGAAAGTAACTTGTTATCTGGTACATTATAAGGCAGTGTTACACAACCTTTTTAAACAACAGCACACCTAGGTGCAAATAACATAGCACACTTAGGAAAATGTTTAAAGAGTATACAGTTAAATGTTATGAAATAAAACCATAGATTTAAAAAAAAAATACACATACAAATATAAACTGTTTATAAATGTTTCTATTCAACTATTTGTGCCGATTATTTAGTGTGAAACATGTGCCTGGTTTTTTATCACAATTTTTTCAATGTTTGGTTGAATGTGCCATAAGCAGACCCACATTTTTTTCTTCACTTAAGCATAGTCTTTCACACTTCTTATTTTTGCTGTTATTTAGGGTTGAGAAGCTTAATTCACATAAATAAAAAGCAGAAAATTGCAATAAAACTGATAAAGCCTTTTTAGCTAATGTGGATATTCCTTTTGTATTAAAATCCAGTATGTATTAATGGGTACCATTGAATGTTTTATTTTAAACCCTCAAAAAAGTAAAAAAATACTTTTAAAAAAAATGAATATTAAAACAAAGTATTTAAATAACATAATCGAAGAATTATTTGAAAAAAAATTTAATACTTATTCATTTATACAAATGCTAATGCTGTACCATTACTACTTCTGAACAATATTTCACAGCCCACAGTGGTTAAGAATCACTGTCATAAGGAAACCTCCATCAATACTGGAAAGGGTAATAACAGCTACTGGAGTTGAAAAAAACTATTTTCCTGAAAAATTGTTTTAAGAGAAAGATTTTATAAATTTCAACTGACAGTAGTATTGGTTGCTTGGTTGATGAATGCCAAATATTTCCTTATAAGGAAATGACATAATATTACACTTACCATGGTACTTATTTACTAAGCTTATGTTAGCCTGCTACAAAGACACGAAAGTGGATATACTATGATCACATTTACTACAGTAGAAATCTGTGAAACATGCTTTCTAGCCATTGCTCCATACTGATGTTTTTACTAAAAATTCAGATAACTACTATGATACAGTATTTCAATTAACCAGAAAAAATGGACAAAACCCAATGACAAATGCTCAGAAACTGTGGAAAAGATGAAATAAAATCAATAAATAAAATAATAATAATAATAATAATAATGAATAATAAAAAAAGAAAGAAATACATTTTCCCATAATTCTAGTACTAAAAGAACTGGAAATATGATTACTTCATTTGGCTTCATCAAACACCCATTAGGTGGCACTGGTTAAATTTATAAAAAGACAAACCATTTTGCTTCCTTACTCTCATTCTCCCCCTTGCTCCAAGATGTAATATCATTTGGAAATTATGTTCCAGCTGGTGAATGTTTTGTTTCCCTGGTCCACAAATGACTGAAAACTCTTTCCACTTTCCAACACATGTCATTTGCACATGTCTTCAAAAACCTTAACATATGAAGTAAATCAACCTTTTCTTTGGCTGTTCCAAGTCTGCACAAGACTCACTTGAGCAACACCATTTTAACAGTGCTTATACTTTTACTTACTTACTCTTATTTCTGGACCAAAAATGAAACAGACATACCCAAGAAGCATTGAGACTTTGTTTCATTACCCGTTATTTATAAAAAGAGAATAAACGGTCCATAGTAGAAAACCAAGATTTGTATGCTTCTTCTTTAATTTATAGTGATAGCAACAACTAAATCACTAAAAAAACAGTAACCCTTAGTACTAGATTATATAAGAATATGGGACCAAAATGATTAATAATCAATAAAACAAGAAAAATTCAAAGTTTAGTAATAAAAGTACTTTAAAATATATATAAGAAAGATAATTAACAATAATGAAGGAAAAAAGTTAGATTATAAAAAAAATATTTAAATAAAAACAGAATATTCCCATGATGCACCAGAACAGGCATTTTTCCATCAATTGAAAAAAATCAAATTTTTTTTCTCTTCATTTCCTATGGCCAAATGAGGCAGATGTCTGGGTCAGTTCCCCTACAGAAAATGTTGCTACCAAAAGATAAGCACAAACTTTTTATCTCTATATAAGTATATGTACTTTAAAATATACAAACATTTCTCTGAAATATATAGTAAAGCATTTTATCATTTTTGTCTATGCTTACTTTGTTGTATCTTGTACGGGGTGCGATGGATAAATTGTCATCTAAATTACACAAAAATGAAAATAACACTGAACACTCATTTTAACAGATATATTTACCAAAATTACACAAAAATATCTTGAAATACTAAAGAGTAAATTCATTCAATAAAATTGCCATTGGCTTCAACCACGGCCTCCAGACAACTTTGGAATCTTCTTCATCTCTTCTTCCTTGTTTATGTTTGTGAATGCTGCCATTATCCTTGCCTTCAGTTCATCTTTCTGGCAGAATGAATTGTGTCATGGTGCAGAGACCTGTTGCCAAACATAGGATCTCCTAGTAGCCACCCTCTTGACCTTGGGAAGCACAACCTCCTTAAGGCTCTTGATGTAGGCCTCTGTGTTGAGGCCTTCATCAATAAATCTGTGCTTACTTTTCTTATCAGAATAATAAGAGTAAATTTTCTGTCATACCTTCATAAACATCATTAGACTCATCCAACTCTTTCTGAATCTTCTGTACTGTCCTCAAATAGACACCTAAACACTCTGAAAAGTTTGTATTGGAGCTTCCAGTATGAATGCCAAGCAGTGCAGCATACTGTTGCCAAATTTCTGGCAGAATGAATTGCGTCATGGTGCTCTTTTTCTCACAGATGGTGTCCAGCTGACTCTACTATACTGTGCAGTCAACAGAATCAAAAACAAACATGTATATGCGAAATTAAAAATATAAAAGGGTGATAATTTACCCATCACACCCTGTATATGATTTCTTTGTGATTTCATAATTTCTGTTGTGGGGCTGATGATGTCTTCTTTCTTAACTCCTGAACAAAATTTCATATATATAAAAAAGGAAATGCATTCTGGCAAATCTAACACATCACCTAAACAATCTACAGCATGCACACACACCAAAAATATACACCAATATTTAACACATTAAATTCCAAAAAACCTTACTGAAATTTAACAGATGAATACATGGTTTGCCAACAAATTGACTCAAATTAAAAAAAAAACATGAAAATATAACACACAACTCCTTGTTAACCTATATTTCCAAAACATGGCCACTAGAATTGCTCTATATGTTGTAAACTTTGAGGAATATGGAGTAAATGAAATTAAGTACATTGTTATCAATGTTGCTTTTTTTTAACAATTCAAATGAATTTCAAAGCTAACATAATGCTATGGATTTTACTGTTGTTATGCATAAATATTTGGTAAAATTATCTCCAAAATCTAGTGATTTTATCTTTCGAGACTTCAAAAGATAACAATTGATTAAAAATTTGTTTTAATCTACTTTATGCAATGATCCACTACATAGAAATTATTGATTAATTTTAATTTCCAATAACTGAAAACAGAAAAGTTCTGAATTATTCTCAGGATTAAAAAAAAATGTCAATGAATTCTTATTTAATTTTTTTTTTTTTTTAAATAGAGACTTAATCTATTACATAAGCAATCTAGGACACAGGCATTTCAAAAGAAAATTCCTCTTACAAATAACAAATCAATTTTTTTCTCCCAGTGCAGGATGTTTTACTCTGTAACTTATTCATATTAATATAAAAAGGAGTCAAATTATGATCATTCAAGAAGAAAGAAAACTTTTTTTTCAAATAACAACCAAAGATTCTCATTATTGGCAAAATGGTCTTTATAATAAATTTTGTAAAACTCAGACAAAAATAGTTTTAACTCGTAATGGGTAAGCTCTGGAAGAAAGGTTTATTCTTCCATATTTTTTCCCCCATTATGGGCATTATTATATCAATGATATAATAACACTGTATTTCACAGACAGAACAAAATATCTGAAAAAAAAAGGAGAGTTCACAGACAGAACAAAATATCTGAAAAAAAAAGGAGAGACAAACATGCTTTGTTCTCAGACGGAGTTTTATGCTACAAAGTCATACACAAAATTATATATACGTATTTACCCTGTGACCCACATAGGAAAATTATATCACATGTCTACAACAGCAAGGAGTATGAAAAAAAAGAGAGCCTTACTTGTATTATTTCCTGAAGGGAAAACTGGAATTACAGTGGTTTCTCTATGAACTTGTTGAGTCTATATGGTTTTTCCTGTAAGACCTATCACTGGGGGTAGAGATGTCCTTTTTCTCTGGGTTTTATATTGCAACTGCCCTTCATCACTCTTTTTTCCACTGACACCACTCACCTACTTGACCCTCATGACTTTATCTCACCAAATGGAAGATAATTGCTTTTTGTATCTCTACATTCTGTTACTGTTACTGCTGTTTCCTATTAAACTTTATTTTCAATAGTATTATTCACCCAATGCTAAGCCCAAGAACCACTCAAGGTAGAGGATTACTGAATTAAATCGTTTTTCGTTTGTTTATTTTTTTACTATTGTTCACCCAGTGTAAACCTAAGTATCTCTTAAGTTAAAGCATTACTAAATGTGATTGTTGTAAGGACATAGAGGGAAGGTGAAAGAAGTGCATATTATGAGGATATGTAGGATAGATAATGGTTGACCCTTGACTTGGAAAGATTAAGATTGTAGAGATGAGGGGAGCATTCACTCAGAAGTCTATTCAAAAGAAAAACCTTTCTGAGTGGAACTTCCTCCTCACCAATGGAATATGAAGGGAATGAGGATGAGTCAACTCAATGTATGTGGCTTGGTGGGTCTTAGCTGTGACGGTCAGGACTGGTAGGATCAAGGCTTGTAGTTTGCATGCACATCTGCAGGTTAGAAACATTTTGTCTGTGCAAATGCTTGCAGAGAAGTAAGAAATGCAGATTATAAGGATATTTAGGATAGATAATGGTTGACCCTAGACTTGAAATGGTTACGATTGTAGTGATTTGGTAAGTATTCTCTCAGGAGTCTGTTGAACAATGTAACAGTTCTTGGGAAGAAACTTTCTGAGTGGAACTTCTTGTTTACAAATGGAATACAAAGAAAATTGTGATGATTCAACAAACCTGTGTATGGGGCATGGCTGATACTAGCTACAAAGGTCTGATCTGGTGGAAGTAAGGAATGTAGCCCATCTGCATATATGAGATATATGTGTATAAGCTTTAGATTTTAGTATACATATGTCATTGTATGATATAACATTTAAGCCACTGTCTAATATAAGAATAATTCCAATTCATAGAAACAGTTTTATAATATTACTAGCAGCATGGCCCGGTGTTGCCTGTGCTTGATTCAAAAATCGTACGACTCATACAGCAATCGCTATCACTGGACTTAAAATATTTTTGCTCTTCCCTGCCTTTAAAGGAGTGCCCTTTGCTGTGCTGATGTTGCTACATGCCTTACTTCTTGCCTATTTCACACTGCAAATTTTTTCTAAACATTAAATCTGTTATAAGAAAAGAACTAAACAAAATGAACACAAAACGATCAGCTTTAAAAAAGGACTCATAACTGGAAAAACCGAATAAAAAAAGAATGTTAACAACAAATACTTTTTCACACCCAACCCAGTTCTGCGGAATCAGAATCAACGTTGAGTTTAAGCAAACGAATGAGCCAATTGGAGTAAAGTGCCATGCAGATTTAAATTTTTTCCACTTGTGACGAATGCAACTATCAATTTTTTTTGCATGCTAGCATGCTAGTTAACATTTGTGTCAGTCAGCTGTTGGCTCTCACACTGGCCAATAGAATCTTCCTGCCTATTCTTGGCAGCCAACTATTGGCTCTCACTCTGGCCAGTAGAAAATGGCCGCAAACTACATGAAAACTGCCGTAGAAGCATGAAAAAATCGATTATTTCCACTATCGATGGGAGTTGGGAAATGCAAAGTCAGTTTTGGCCTTCCCGCTAACTTGGAGCATGTGCATGTAAATTTTGGTGCAAATCTGTTGAAAATTGCAGCTGTGCATTCATTACACACACACACACATCCTGCCTTTTATAGATAGAGATAATGACAAAAATCATATTCAAACAACTCTTAATAATGATATATTCATAAATAGAGAACAGAAAATGCAACATAGAAATTCAAAGATGTATTGGGATAACAAAAGATGCCTTCTAAAAAACAAACAAAGTATTAAGAAATAGGAAAATTTCATTAGAAACAAAAAAAAGAGTGCTGAACCATTACATAATATCAATCCTCCTATATGGCAGTGGATACTGGACAATCTTATTATAGATGAAGTAGAGACTGGAAGCAACAGAAATATGGTTCTACAGAAGGATGCTGGGAATATCATGGACTGAACATGTGAGCAACAATGAAGTTTTAGAGGAAATAGAAACAAAAAGGACACTTATGCTTAAGATCAGAAAGAGATAGTGGAAATTTTTAAGGCATATCACGAAGAAAGAGGGTTTGAAAAATTTGATACTCACAGGAGAGATTGAAGACAAGAGGGACAGAGGAAAACAACAAATAACTTACCTAGTGAGCTTGAGTAAATAGATGGTAGAACATATTTTAGGATAACAATAACAATAAGACAGGAAATTGTGGAGAGCCATGATTGCTATCATCCTGAATGGACACAGCACATAGAAGAATAGAAGATCTAAGGAATAACTTCAAATATCGTGATATTATTTTCAATTTAAATGACCTATAACTATTACAGTAAACACAAAAACGTTCTAACACAATTGCATATTTTCTTATGAATAAATTAGATATAGCTTTCTTTCAAATTAATTTTCACATTACATAAGATTAAATTATATCCTTATTTTACTTATAACTAGTAAAAAATACCACATTCTTATTATATAACTGACTTACAATGGTAAAATAATACATTCTATAACTATCTGACTTACAACAGTAAATAATACATTCTATAATATTTCACTTACAATGATAGCATAATATATTCTATAGCTATTTTACTTACAATGGTAAAATAATACATTTTATAACTATCTGATTTACAATGGTAAATAATACCTTCTATAATATTTCACTTACAATGATAGCATAATACATTCTATAGCTATTTTACTTACAATGGTAAAATAATACATTCTATAACTATCTGACTTAATACGTTAGCAGAAACTATGTCTCATTCCATGTTGAGAGTGTATGCAAAATGAAAAAATGTGGATAAAAAGGGAAAGGCTTACTTGTTTTTTCTCCTCCGTTTGGTTAATTTTTTCTGCATCAGGAATTGCGAAATCTGTGTTTTCTTTTGTTCTTTTTTTGTGGTTTCTTTTCATATTGTTCTTTTTTTTTAAATGATGTGGTGAATAAGATGCTTTCTTTTTTTTTGTACATTGTTGGACACTAAACAATGTGGTAAATAGGAAGGTCTTTAGACATCAGTTATCACCAAAATGATGTGCAGAATAGTATATTTTTTAACATTGGTCACCAAAATGAATGATGTAGTTGGTTTTTATACACATTTGGAGTCAACAAATGATGTGGATGAACAGAGTGTTTTTGTAATGCATGTTGGCAGTTGCCAAAATGTTGTGGGGTCATAGTAGCAGAAACTAGCCCTGTGTTCACAGAGATAAAATCATACTTGACAGAAAATAAAACATACAGAAATAACAGGAAAAGCATGGTAAATGGTATGATAATTTCATACAATTTATTTATATTTTTCTTGTGTGTATTTTTTCAGTTACAATTATTTTATGATACATGTGATAAAAGGGAGAAGTCACTGTATCATTACACAACATATCACAGAGAGAAGTTGGACATGTGTTGCCCATACCAAGGTTCATGGCAAAGAGGTTGAATTTAATGTCTTTTAGCAGGATGTCCATATTTCCAGCAGGAACAGTTTTTGTTGCATGCTGGGAGTATTTTTATTATTTTTAATTTTCATTAATTTATTTTATACAATGTTTTTATGGAATTGTTTTAGTTTATTTTATTTGTAATTTTCATTATTATTATTTTATATTTTATTTTTATTTATTTATAATAATGTCCCTACAATATAACTATTTAACATCCAAAAGCAAAAATAATTTTCATTATATAACTAATCTCAAGATTCTTGACAAAATCCAAAAAAGAATCTGCAATGTAATTGATCCTGACCTGGCATCTCAATTTTGGTCACTTTCTCACTGATGTGACATGGTTTCCCTCTGTCTTTTCTACAAATATTTTCATGTTAACTGCTCTGACAAGCTTTTTTCCCTGTTTAAGCATACTGCTAGATTGGCATCTAGGTCCCACCCATTTATTGTTGAATTAGGTAAATGTAACTGTCACTTCTACTCTAACAGTTTCTTTTCTCGCACTTCCCACCTGTGGAACTCTCTTCAATTTCCTTGCTTCTCTGATAACTACAATCTTCAAAAATTTAACTGCAATGTCAATCCCCATCTTCTATCTTCTTGAACCCCATTCAGCTTTTATCCTTTCTCAGTCCTCTCTATACTGAGTCTTTTCTCTCTCCTTCAGTCTCTATAACATACTAGTAGCATTCCCACCTTGCTTGGGGTGAAATGATTAAAAAAAAAATAAAAAATAACTATTTGATTTCCAATGATAAAATATCACATTCTTATTATATAACTATTTAATTTACTGTGTTAAAGATAACATTTTCATTATATAACTATTTGATTTACAATAGTAAAATACCATATTCTTACAATAAAACTGATTTTCAATGGTATAAAATCTTATGATGTAATCTTTTGACTTACAATAGTAAATATAACATTCTAATTATATATTTCATTTACAAAAGTATAATAATTTATTTATTATTATATAAGTTTTTTATTTACAATGGTAAAAATAACATATTAGTATTAAATAACTATTTGATTTGCAATGTTAACAATAATACATAATTATAAAACTGTTATTTTTTACAATGGTAGAAATATCACATTATCATTATTTAACTATTTCATTTAAAATGGCAAAAATAGCAATAGTAAAAATATTACATTTTATGATATTTACAATGGTAAAAATATTACATTTTATGATACAATCTTTTGACTTCCACTGGTAAAAATAACATTCTTTCATTCTATTCCATTTATAAAGGTATAATTTATTTATAATCAAGTAAGTCTTTGACTTACATTGGTAAAAATAACATATTATTATTAAATAAATATTTGATTTGCAATGCTAAAAATAACACATTGTTATTATTATGCCATTTTGATAAAGATAGAAATATATTGTTATGTTAATAAGTTGAAAGCATAGATGAAAACTTATTTAGCATGAACTATTAATTTTATTAAAGCTTTATCCAAAATTATCTGGTAAAATATTACATGTTTAAGAGAGATAACCTTTAACATTGAATTTGGCGCTGAATTGTGATACTCTAAGCACATTCTATCTAGAATATTTTAATTTTTATGAGTAATGCTTACACTAAAAAAAACAGATGCAGAAATGTATGATGCAGTTGCATTAAATCAGGAATAATGTTAGACGCACAGGAAGAGATTTCAGTCAAGTCCGTCCCCAAAACAGGCAGAATACAGTATACAGATCTTATGATTGATCAGGCTTTTCGTTTTATTGCAATGTTTGTTGCCAGGAGGCACCTGATCATGAATATTCATGAAGAGCATATCAGAATCTGCATAACAGGTTGCAAAGCCTAGGATCTTTTGTAGGATCTTGGAATTTCATCTCTGTCTGCAACTGTTTATATTTGATGCCATTGCAGAGCAACATTTCTTTAAGTCTTCGATGATTTCTATTGTAACTTGATGGATTTTTTCCTCCTTTCTCTCTTTATTTGTTCTCTCTTTACCTCTTTTTTTTTCTTGATTTCTCTGTATTTTCTTTATTTTTTTCTTTCTTTTCACTCTTTCTCTTCACTCTCTCTTCTCTTTTTTCTCTCTACTCTTTCTTGTTTTCTACTCTCTTTGCTGTGTCTCGCTTTCTGTCTCCCTTCTTTTTTGCATGCTTTCTTCTTCTTTGCTCTGTCTTTGTCTGTCTGTCTGTCTGTCTGACTGACTCTCTCTCTCTCTCTCTCTCTCTCTCTCTCTCTCTCTCTCTCTCTCTCATTCTTTATCACTGTTACTTTTTAATCTTTTATTTTATTTCCTGTTCGGATTTAATCAAATAATCCCTATGTAAACATTTCAAGACTTCAGAATTAAGATAGAATAAGAAAAGAGAAGTTATCTTAACTTTCTCACTATCTTGATTTTATTATTATTATTATTATTATTATTATTATTATTATTATTATTATTATTATTATGAGGTTGTTAATGCCATTGTTATTTTAATTTATTCCTGTCAAAATTTGATATCCTTTTCTAAGATATAACTATATTGTGAAATACTGTAATCCTTGGCACATTTTTTTGTATGTGTATGCACACACACACACACACACACACACACACATAGATAGATAGATAGATAGATAGATAGATAGATAGATAGATAGATAGATAGATAATATAGATAATATATATATATATATATATATATATATATATATATATATATATATATATATATATATATATACATAAATTTCAAGAGGATAGATTCAGGTAGAACTCAATGTCCAGGACAGAGTAAGAATATAATATAAAAAAGGCTCAAACACTAATATTCCATGGTTATAATTTATTACATTGGAATCATAATCACAATCAATTTATGAACTGGATTGTGATTACGATTCCAATTCATCATTACATTATATATATATATATATATATATATATATATATATATATATATTTCTTCACTGGTAGCATGACTGAGTTTTATGCATAACACAATCTTCAGGTGCTGAGTTAAAACTGAGCATTACATAATTTAAATCTTGTTAAATATCATTGAGCACTATTTTGTTAACACCAGCACTCAATGTGTAATATATATATATATATATATATATATATATATATATATATATATATATATATATATATATATATATATTAAAAATATAGCTTTAAGGTATACTATATTTATGGGTTAAAGTGATCAATATCAGATATAGAGCCTATGTGAATATAAAAGTGGACTTCACTGTCCACTTTTAAAAAAGATAGTAAATTTTTTTTTATACTCACTGTTTTAGTTGTGCACATAATTTTTATCCTCAAAAAAACAAGAAGTGATGACCCAGTTAACCTTTTTTTGATATATATTTTCTTATCTACCACTTGACAGTAAGTAATTTTTTTTCTTATTCTTGCTCTTTCTCCTCTTTGATATTTTTGTTTATATATATATATACATTTTAGATGTACATTTTTAAAGCTTTAAGATATATATGTATGTGTGTATGTATGTATGTATGTATATATATATATATATATTACTTACTCACTTTTGTATTGTAATTGTATTGTATATCCTTCATATTTTACCTGATTTTCAGCTAACCGGATGAATATTTCTGAGTGTGCCTAAACTTAAAAATTTTGAATACATCAATAACATTTTTGTTCTTGCATATAAATACTTGTTACAAAATAAAATCCTTGCATTTGCCTTGATAAAGTCCCTCAGAGGACAAGACGCATTGATTAAGATTAGTTTTCCTTTTGTCTTTATTCATATATATATATATATATATATATATATATATATATATATATATATATATATATATACATATATGCCCCCACTGTTAGGGAGTGAAAAAATATTCTAGAATTCTTGAATTGAATTCACCCATTTCAAGACTAGTATATTTGTATGGAAGAGGTTGATCAAAAGGAATTCTCGGATATGCAAGCCGATGCCATAGAGTTTGTATTAAAATGAATTCTCTCTCCTGGTCAAGACCAACACCCCACCACCTCAAATTGGGGGTGCAGCTGAGGCCTTCTTCCCTTTCTTCTTTTTTTCAGGGTTTGTAGGTTCTACATTTTACATTTTTTTTTTTTTTAAATAAAGAAAAAGGGAAATACCCACTCATTGTAACTGTGTCCTCATAATCCCTAGTCAGTTTCACACAAAAAAAAACTTCATTAAATGCTATAATCCCAATCAATTACGTTAATAAACACATCATCAGTATGGATCTATATATATATATATATATATATATATATATATATATATATATATATATATAGATAGATAAACCTAGTAGCCAGACAAACCTACCCAGGTTTCACCTAAGCGGATCATCAAGGAAAGCCTTCCCTGACGATCAGCTTAGGTGAAACATGGGTAGGTTTGTCTGGCTCACTAGGTTTATCTAGTTCTGCTCTACAGTTGTATTGAGCTCTTTTTAGTTAGTTGTTTACTCATGTCGGGGTTTTTCTTTGGGCTTTAAACCTGTATCTGTGCAATTTTTTTCGACAGACTTTCATGTTTCTAGCTCTTTC
This sequence comes from Acanthosepion pharaonis, assembly GCA_903632075.3. Lineage (NCBI taxonomy): Eukaryota > Metazoa > Mollusca > Cephalopoda > Sepiida > Sepiidae > Acanthosepion > Acanthosepion pharaonis. The sequence continues at coordinate 5,616,387 of CAHIKZ030003326.1, forward strand.
TTTTTTTAAAACCTTTTTTTCCTTCGAGATTGATTTGATTATTGACAAATCAAAAATTCAAAGGTTTTTCGAGATGAGTATAGTTACCTATATATATATATATAAATTTTTTTTTTTTAAGCTTTTCACCCCAAGCAAGTCGGAAAGCCACTAGGGCGCAAGGGGTTACAGAAAATTTGGAGCAAGATCAGATAGGAGTGATACAAGAAAGGATGAGGAGAAGAGTAGTGGATAGATCAAGGCAACTGGAGATACAGAGGCCAGTGTGAGAGAGAGAGAGTGCCTTGAACCCCTTCCTAAACAAGAAACAAGGTGTAAGCCTCTACTCATGTCCAAGAGAAGGGGGAGGAGTGTTGACCGGGCGGTAGGAAAGCCTACCTACTCCTATTATATATATATCCCAACCATGAGGAATACTATTGATGCTCCATTGCAATTTACCAATATTTTCTTATCCCTGAAGCAAGTAAATGCTTATAGACTCAAATATAAACAACCAATATTTACAAAGAAAATGGTTAGAGACTCAAATATAATTTTAAAAAGAAATGATTTCAAAATTAAACAACCCAACCAGAGATATAACTTAAAATCAGTTAACCTAACTCAACTACATTAAAGAATAGTTTAAAAAAATAAGAAAAAGAAAATTCAGGTACTGACGTAAGAAATTACTTTTTCAGTAAATGTGTTTTGTTTCTCTGGACTCAGACTAACAACTACAGTAATTTAAATTTCATGGACACTAAGAAAACGGGTCTTTCAAGTATTGTTGGATATTTTATGTTTGAACTGGTTTCAGCATTAATGGACAAACAGTTGCTTTTTGGAAAATGTCCATTTGATCTCTCAAAGGATCTGAAGCCACAATTAACTATTTTAAAAAAATGTCTATCTTTATCTGATTATGTCCCCACTAATTATGTCTATGTATTGGTTGGAATGCTTCCTGTAATACAAACTTTGGACTGATTTCAATTCTCTCAACTGTTGAGTGAGGCATCATGGGTATTATAGGTAATCTAAAATTGTTTTTATAGCTCTTTTAATGCTATTTTTATTGGGCATGCTTTCATGCAGTGTATATATATATATATATATATATATATATATATATATATATATATATATATTTCAGATACTAGACAGACTCACTGTACTTTAAGGATAAACCAGAAGGCGATTTCTTTCTGGCAGCTGACCCTTGATAACATTTTCAAATTGGTCTTCCCTAACCAAGCAGTCAGTGAGTTCAGAAACAAGAGAAATCTAAAATACAAGGGGATTAAATATTCAGACCAACTTAAATGTTTGTCTACCTACTGTTATTTGGCCTTTATCTATTTCTAAATATTTTTAGACAGCAGTTTGTCAATTAGCCAGAATATTTCTCCTTGCCTTCACTGATCAGTTGCTCTGTTATCTGTCACTCATATATAATACTTATATCAGTCTGTTTCCACCTTTTTATATCTAACTTTATATTGATTCTTCTCTCTCTCTCTCTCTCTCTCTCTCTCTCTCTCTCTCAATGTACAGAGGGTGGTAGGGTATAATAATATACACATTCATCATTGGGGGGCGGGAAACACCATCTTCTACCAAGTGTCCTAAGAAATAAACCTTCCTTTCAAAAACAGAAATAATGATCTGAAATTGGAATAAAAGCAAAGATGGTATGTACCCTGAATCCATCATAAAGATCCCAGATATGGATTTAGTAAATACTAAACACTACAGATACCTTGGTGTATTCATCAGTTATAACAAATTTAATATAGAAGATAAGGAAATATAACATAGAATAGGTTGCATTAGAGGAAGCTTTATCCAACACTGAAAGTTTTCTACAAAAGCAGAAGATTAACCTAAAGATTTGAGTGATGTTCTTAAATAGCCTTGTCAGATCGAGGCTTTTATATGGATGCCACGCATGATCCTAAACTCATTCAGAAATATATAAACTACCAGTTGTATACAACTGCTTCCTAAGTTCTATGGTTAAAATGGCTTCAAGTAAGTGAGGCATGTATGTCTTAGTGAGGTCATCCTTCTTTGAACCTTGTTGACTGGCATTACAGAATCACAAAGGAACTGTACCAGATAACAGAACCAGCATCACTTGAGGACTATCAACAGCAGCAACAACTAAAATGGATAGCACATGTAACTCCAACAAAAATATTTAACAAAGATGTTGACATTGATTAGATAATTTCACATCATCAGAAAAAGAATTGTATTTCCTTTGAACAAAATCTACATTAGCAAGAGAAAATTAATTGTTAAAGACATTAGAATGTTAACTCATTTTTTATCCATTTTGGCAATAATCACCCTTCTTTGAACTTTCAGGACTTGTGCTACAGAATTGCAAACAATGAACTTTATGAAGTAACAGAAGGCACATCACTTGAGGACTACCAACAGCGGCAACAATTAAAATGGATTGCAGATGTAACTGGAAGAGAAAATAATAGGATAATTAAGATTTTGATTTTCCACACTACCTCAAATAAAAGCTTAGGAGTGAAACTGCCATGAATAATAAAAAGAGTGATAATAATTACTAAATTTGTGAAACATATTTTCCTGAAAAATTGTTTTAAGAGAAAGATTTTATACCTTTTAACTTAAAGCAGCATTCACTGCTTGGTCAATGAATGCTTAATGTTTCCTTATCAGTAAATATCTAATATTACCATTGGTACCTATGTATGTATGTATTACTTTTAATGATACATAATTTCTGTGGATATAAGACTTACTTGATGTTAGCTTTTTACTCGTAAATCTTTATTTTCTGGCATCATTAACCTTTAGAAATCTGCATAATTAAGATTACTTCCCTTTCTACTGCATTCTTTTTCAAGGTCTCTCAATTGCAGTAATCATATTGTTAATTTCCTTCAAAGTTGTTTTCTGATACCATAGAAGAATATGACAACAATGAAATTTAAACACCATTGTTCATGGATCAGAGTCCCCTTCAGTGGCAAGATAAACTGTTTGTACAGCAAATGTAGTCACATCTAGAGTGATAAATGTTAATAATAACTTTTAATAGTATTTTCTTAAAACTGTTATGTCCAGTTTGTAAACAGGTAAGACAATTTGAGAATTGTTTTGGCAATTTTTTTGAAGTCTTATGTCATTGAACAAAGCTGACCATCCATTTCCCGGTGGCCTTATATGAAATTCACACATGACTATTGCAATTTTGGGAATTAACATTTGTTTAGATTTCTCTGTCATAGATAAAATCAGTTGATCTATGCATCAATTCATTAATAATTCATTGATATTTATCTATTTATGCCAGTTTTGACATACTTATCTTTTCATTTAGTTTCTTTCTCTCACTATCTATCTATTTATCTATCTATCTATTACAGTCTGTCTATGTATTTATCTATTTCAGTCTCTTCATATCTATCTATACCTTTTTATATCTATCTATCTATCTATCTATCTATCTATCTATCTATCTATCTATCTATCTATCTATCTATCTATTATCCGTCTATCCATAGCTATCTATATATCTATTTATCTATGCCTGTTTATATCTATCTATCTATCTATCTATCTATCTATCTCAGACTGTTTAGAATTATCTATTTATGTATGTAACTATCTATCTAAATATTTTCATATATATCTATCTCACTATCTATTATATTTTACTGATGTCTCTTCACATGTCTAAAATATTAAAAAGTTTGTTTCTATATTATTAGTTAGCATTTGAATCAAGTTGAAACCTGGGATCTGATTTTCAAGTTATATGGAACACTACTCAGAAAACAGGCACTACATAATTTTCATAATTCCTAATTCATATAGATCCCCCATCGATGATTGAAAAACAAATCAAATTTATTGACAACTGAATCCTATCACAAAACAGAAAGGTTCCTATTTGGATTATTGCTTAGTTATAATTCTAGGCTTAAGGAATTTTCCACCAGAAATGTGGCCCAATGACAAATGTAATGTTTACTCTTAGTAGAAAAGGTCATGACTAAAAGATCACCAGGGCAGACATTTTCTTCCAGTGTCAGTGAGTATAAAGTTTTTGACTACCATCCACATCCAACGCAAACAAAATGGTGATTGGATTAATTAAATTTGTCCAGGATATAAAACAAGCAGTTAAGATTAACTAAAATACATACAAAAGTAAATGCTTATATATTCAAATATAAATTATCAATATTTATCTATACAAAACCAATTAAATGCTTATAGACTCAAATATAAATGACCAATATATACATACGCTCAAACCATGTAAACTTTTATAGATTAAAATTTAAACAGCCAATTGACCTATCCCCGAACAAACTAAATGTGTATAGATTCAAATATAAATAGATAATATTTAACTATCACTGAAGCAAGTAAATGCAAATGGACTCATATATAATGGAACTATATTTACCTATATCCAAATCAAGCAAATGTTTATGAACACATATAATTACTGATATTTACTAATCAATGAGCCAAGTAAATGCTTACTGTCTCAAATATAAATGACAAATATTTATCTATCCATGAAGTAAGTAAATGCTGTCTCAGACATAAATAACCAATATTTAACTATTCATGAAGTAAGTAAATGCTTTACTGTGTCAAATATAAATGACCAATATTACCTATCCCCAAACCATGTAAATATTAATGGATTTAGATACAAACAGCCAATATACACCTATCCCTGAACAAACTAAATGCTTAGAGACTCATATATAAAAAACGAATATTTATCTATCACTGAACCAAGTAAATGTTTATCAAACTTATATATAAATGAAAAATATTAACATGAAATATGAAAAAAGTAAATTCTTACTGTCTCAAATATAAATGACCAATATTTATATATCCCTGAACAAAGTATATGTTTACTGTTTCAGATATAAATTACAAATATTTATCTATCCCTGATCCAAATAAATTCTTAATGTCTCAAATGTAAATGACCAATATTTTTCTATCCATGAGCAGAGTATATTATTTTATATCTCTATCTATAAAAGGCAGGATGTGTGTGTGTGTGTAACAAATGCATGGCAGCAATTTTCAACGGATTTGCACCAAAATTTACATGCACATGCTACAAGTTAGCGGGAAGGCCAAGACCGACTTTGCATTTCCCAACTCCCATCGATAGTGGAAATAATCGATTTTTTCATGCTTCTACCACAGTTTTCATGTAGTTTGCGGCCATTTTCTACTGGCCAGAGTGAGAGCCAATAGCTGGCTGCCAAGAATAGGCAGGAAGATTCTATTGGCCAGCGTGAGAGCCAACAGCTGACTGACATGAATGTTAACTAGCATGCTAGCATACAAAAAAAAACGATAGCTGCATTCGTCACAAGTGGGAAAAATTTAAATCTCCATGGCACTTTACTTCAATTGGCTCATTCACTTGCTTAAACTCAACATTGATTCTGATTCTGCAGAACTGGGTTGGGTGTGAAAAAGTATTTGTCATTAACATTCTTTTTGCATTCGGTTTTTCCAGTTACGAGTCCTTTTTTAAAGCTGATCATTTTGTGTTTATTTTGTTTAGTTCTTTTTTCGTAACAGATTTAATGTTTAGTATAGAGCTTGGAAAAAATTTGCAGTGTGAGATAGGCAAGAAGTAAGGCATATAGCAACATCAGCATGGCAAAGGGCACTCCTTTAAGGCAAGGAAGGGCAAAAATATTTCAAGTCAAGTGATAGCGATTGCTGTATGAGTCGTACAATTTTTGAATCAAACACAGGCAACGCTGGGCCATGCTGCTAGTCTCAAATAAAACTGAGCAATATTTATCTATCCATGAGCCAAGTAAATACTTAATGTCTCAAATATAAATGACCAATATTTATCTATCCCTGAAACTATTAAATTCTTAATATCTCAAATAAAAATGACTAATATTCATCCATCCCTAATGCAAGTAAGTACTTATTGTCTCATATGTAAATGATCGATAGTTATCTATCCCTAAACCAAGCAAATTCTTATTATCTCAAATATAAATGATGAATATTTATCACTCCCTGAAACAAGTAAATGCTGTCTCCAATATAACTGACCAATATTTATCTATCCATGAACCAAGTAAATACTATAAATGGACCAATATTTATCTATCTCAGACCCAAGGAAATTGTTAATATCTGAAATATAAATGCCATTATTTACCTACCCCCAAACCATGTAAATATTTATAGATTTAGATACAAACAGTCAATACTGCAGTTATGAACAAACTAAAAGCTTAGCGACTCATATATAAATGACCGATATTTATCTCTTCCTGAAACAAGTAAATGTTTATCAAACCTATATATAAATGAACAATATTAACCTATCCATGAACCAAGTAAACTCTTGCTATCTCAAATATAAATGAACAATATTTATCTATCCCTGAACCAAGTAAATGTTTATTGTCACATATATATTAATAACCAATATTTATCTATCCCTGAACCAAATAAATAATTACTGACTTAAATATAAATGACCAATATTTATCTCTCCATGAACCAAGTAAATGCTTACTGTCTCAGATATAAATAACCAATATTCATCTCTTCTCAAACCAAATAATTTCAGGGACATTGATGAAAGTATCAAGAAATGAAAGATTCATTTTAGTCTCTGGTAGCTTACAGAAGGTAGCGAAGGAGAGCAAGAAGAAGGGACTAAGCATAAACCATAAGAAGACAGAATGCATGGTCATCAGCAAAAAGATGAGCCTGAAATGCAATTTACAGGAGATTCAAATCAAGCAGGTGTGGAAATTTAAATATCTTGGAAGTGTTCTGAGATATGACGGTAAGTGCAACACTGAGATCCCAAAACATATTGGGATGGCCAAAGACACATTCCAAAAGCTAGGCAAAGTGTTACAAGACAGGTAGGTTTCGTTGGTAATAAAGAAAAGAGTTCTGAATTGTTATAAAATATCTGTCCTCCTTTATGGCAGTGAATGTTGGACAATCTCCTCAAAGCTGAAGAAGGCACTTGAGACAACAGTGGTATGGTTCTACAGAAGGATGCTAAGGATAATATGGACCGAACATATGAGCAACAATGAGGATTTTGACAGGATGCAAACAAAGAGGAAACCCATACTTAACATCAGAAAGAGGCAGCTGAAATTTCTGGGACATGTAATGAGAAAGGAGTTCTTGGAAACTCTGATACTCACAGGGTGGATAGAGAGTAAAAAGGGACAAGGGAAAGCAACATGTCATATACTTAACAGGCTTAAGCAAGTATATGATAGAACAGGGACTGAGAGAAATAACAAAAACAAAACTGAGTTGTGATTCATAGATATTTTCAATATATTATTTTAATGTGGCCAAGTGGTTATCATATTAGCATCTGGACCATGAGACCTGAATTCAAATCCCACCATGGTCAATTATTTATTGAGGTGACTTCTAGATAATATTGGCCTTAGAGGATGATCTCAGCCTGCACCACTATTAGGAAATATATCAAAACCATACCATAGATTGACCCATGACTTATCTGTGAAACTGAGTAGACAGAACTGTTCTAAAACCTTTGTTATGCTAGCACAAAGTCATCATGATTGAGTGTTTGCCCATACTAGTCTTATTCTAACTGTTAATCCTACTAGATTATGTACTTTCTCCCAGAAACTGTAATTAAGGTCTGCAATATAATAGTTGCAACATAAACCACAGGTGGGTTCTGTGAATATTGAAAAGACACAAATGTGCCTGAGCAGGCACCTGCAATAGTTATTAGCTATCTACGAAGGCATACTTCGATGCAAATGACCATCCATATTATTTCAGCATCTAAATTTCATAAAGCACTCTTTTTCTTTTTAATTTTTAAAAGAATCTCTTTTATCATATACCTATTAGATAACTGATATGTTTTTACTGATATTTCCTTAGTCTGAGATGATCTCATGTTAATATTCAAAGATAGCATTGAGTGAAAATATGGAAACTGGAGTAGTCAATGTATACTGCATTATAAAAATCCCATTTGCAATAATATTAAAAATTCCAGTTGCAAATATTAAAGCATTAATGCTATATATCTAACCTCCCTTAAAACTTGTGGATTGACACTACTGAATCACAAAGAACTGTACCAGACAGCAGGACCCACATAATTTGCAAACTTTCAACAACAACATAAACTAAAATGAATAGCACATAGAATGAATAGAAGAGAAAATAATGGCATAATTAAGATGTTGACATTCCACACTACTTCAAATAAAAGGGTAGTAAGGAAGCCTCCATCAATACTGCGCAGAGTGATAAATGCTAATAAACTTGAGAAACTTATTTTCCTGAAAAATTTTGTGAGAGGAAGATTTTATAAATTTCAACTGGAAACAGTACTGGCTGCTCGGTCAATGAATACTAAATGCTTCCTTGTAGGGAAACAACTAATATTATGATTACCATTCTTTAAGGTTTATGTATCCTACATTGTTTTAGTCTTTAATTTAGTAAGAAATGATGGTAGACTGAAAGGGTACAGTATTATAATCAAAGTGGATACAAAGATCATGTCACTTTGAATATGTCTTCATCTGAGTTTACATTTAATGTATATTTTAGCAACTTATTTTCCTAAAGAATTGGAAGTTTGTACTCTTTTCTTTTAAATTACATTTTGACAACACCACCTAGTGGTTACTAGCAGAAATTCATCGGCAGCCAGGTGGGGTAATTCAAAATGTTCAACATGTTATTTATTATATATTTTATGTATTATATATTATTATTACTATTATTATTATTATTCATATATTTAGTTACCTTACCTTTCTACCTTGTTCCTCCAGCTGAAACACAGCAAAGTCCCACAATTTTCCTCCATTAAGATCAGTTTTGGGCAAGTTGCAGAGCCTGGTATCAGTTGGCATTTCTTTTTCTCAGTTCTAATTGCTGTGTGTCATGTCATTTTAGCATAACCTATCAGCTTTTTACAGCTTTAGGATATCCAGTTTAGAGCAACTCTGGCTGGCCAACAGTCACAAGATATGGCCAGTGAATTGTATCCACCTATTTTACACTCAGGTTTCTAGAATTTGCACATCTTAGCACTTCCTTGTTCCTGATTTTATCTCTCCAAGAGAACTTTAGGATTTTTGCTATGATGTTGATTTGGGGTTAGTAGAGACAAACGCCAAATAACACGTAACAATAAACAGGGTTTTTAATAGGTTGGTTAATAGGTACAGAAATCGCCTGAGTAGTCAATCACTAGCTCAGCTAAGAACTGCTCTGTCTCTCTGTCTTCTGACATACCACTATTTAACGTCTTTGTTCGCAGACAAGTTCATCTTCAAGAGGGGTGGTAGGTTTCCGACACAACAATTTTGAAAAAAGCATCTTAAATTGAATACATATAAGAGTTGGATAACTTTTAAAGACTCCATTAGCTTTTCTGATACAATTTTTAAATTCTTTGATTATGTCACCAGAATCAGAATGAATCCTTCAATGTGGTGTCCTTCTAACTGTATTATGTCTTCATAAGTTCCAAATCTTTAGGATTTGTTTTTCAGAAATTATTCTCAATCCAAGTATCTTCAATAAGTCTGTCATATTTCACATTTCTCTGCATTTTTCATAAATATTTAGAATATAATAGTATTTGTTATTTGTTATTTTAATGGTGCCTGTGAAAATATTTGTAGAGGGCCGTGGCTGTTATGTTGTTGATAGAAGTCAGACGTAGAAGAAACGCATGTAAGGTTCAGATACTCCTGCCCGCCGGGCCCAACTACATAAAAAGGTTGGACTTTGATTAAGTCCAAAGAAGAAGGCAAAGAAAGCAAACAAAACACAAGACCAATAATATATGTATATACAAATATATATTAATAACAAGTTACAATACATGGAAACAGTACAAAGGATGAAGTGTATGGGAATATTCTGTATGTGCGTGCGTGCGTGTGTGAATATTCTGTATGTGCGTGTGTGTGTATTGTGCTTAGCGTGTTTCCACGCTATCCCTTGTTAGCGCTTACATTTCGAGTTTGATAGCTGAAATCCTGAGGAAAAAGAGAGATTTACCTCAAGGTGTCGATGCACAGGCCTGAAGGAAAAAAAGAGATAGAGGCGAAGGGTCAGCGGCTATTTATAGCCAGGAAAGAGAGACCCCTGGTGAAAGGGTTAATGTACTAAAGGAGGAGTTAACTCCAACATGTTACAAAGAAAGTAATTATAATCTTATTTCTGTTCTCACATGGAGATAGACAATATCTACAGAATTAATTTGCTTTCTATTTTTAATCTGACATTTTTATTACTTCAAATGAAGGACACATTTTCTTTACTAAGATTTCTTGAATGGGAAGGTTGCTAGATGTAATACACACTGTTTAATAAATAAATATGGGACATCTATTTCAAATAAGAGGTATCCACTATAATAACATTTGAAATAATTAACATGGATATAAACATAATTATATTTTGGAGAAAGTCCTTATTTTTGTCCTTATTTTAAAATATAAGTAAAAATGATTCTGAGCTGCACTGTTAGATATCACTGACAACACTCCATTTCTTTCTTCAATTATTCTTGTATGTTTTATCTTTATCATTATTAAGAAATTTCTATCTAAAATAAAGACAATGGCAAATGAAATTAAGCAATAAAACTCAAAAATAACTTCAGGCATCATTTTAAACATTAAATTCAGTTACGTTCAAGAAAAAATATTCTGGTGTTGACTGTAAACAAAGCTCCATGGGTAATTTAAAATCTCTTTTCTCTCTCTCTCTCTCTCTCTCTCTCTCTCTCTCTCTCTCTATATATATATATATATATATATATATATATATATACTATGCCTCTTCAGGTATCTGACAATAATGCCTGCCCATAGTGTTATGGTGATCTGCATTGATTAAATTAAAAACAAAGCACACATACATACACACACACACACACACACACACACACAAAATTTCCAATCATGTAAATAAAACAAAATAGAAAGGCTTTCAGTCAGCTGACACTTTATGCCATTTCTGGAAGAGGGGTCAGTTCACTCTCTTTCAGCACCAACAATCCACCGGTAGATGTGTTATTTGCACTGTAGGATTATCAACCCCTGGCCTAGAATTATAGGTAGCATAATTTTTTTAAAACCTAACTGTGCTTTGCCTTCAACCAAGGGAAAGATGACATGTTTTTTTTCTTCTTTCTGTAACATATACAGTATGCAAGTACATCAGAAACATCAACTTAAGATTGTGTTGGACTTGCCAAAAGTCAAAAGATTTGTTCAAGTGATTAAGTTCATTTCTTTCCAAGAAAGAAAGGAATTGAAGCCATATTGTCTATCCAAAAAGAGGCTGTGTGAAATAACAAGCAATATCAGCACTGATTAGAGCCTATAGTATTTTGAACCTCTACATCAAAGCTATCCCAAGGGAGCTAGAGATCCTAGCAAGATTTATTATCAGTGGGTTAAATCTTAACAATATAAGATACATAGATGATATTGTGTTGATGGCTGACCGAGAAAGAAACCTACACCACCTTCTGGACTGGGTAGTAAAAGTGTGAAAAAAAGGATTGATCATCGACATTAAGAAAATGGAAAGCATGGTCATCAACAAGAGAAAAAGCCTAATTGGAGATGTCAACCAGATTTGATGCAAGAAGGTTGTTGGTGCCCCCCCCCACCAGATTCTATGATTTCACCCCCTCTATATCTCAATTCATATAAAATACAAATTTTATTGTAACTTAATTATGTACAATAATGAATCATATGCAATATAGGTGAACAATTCAACCAGAAAAAATGAAAATAAATACAATGTATCTAAATACAAATTAGAGACATGTCATAATCGATCATTCCATCTTAAATAAATGAACAATGTTTTGCAGCAATATTTAACATTAACTTGAGATTTTTCTTGTTAAAAAGTTTAATTATTTTAATGCATTCATCATTATGGATAAAAAGCAGTGAATTTTATATGGTGTTTTTCAAGACTTAGTGTGATAAAAATAAGTTCATGGATTTGGACAAAAAAACAACGATATCAAAATCTGCTACAATTATTTATCCTTTTATAGTCAATTGAGCTTAGTTTAATTTTTAATGTATATACATTAAAAATTAAACTAAGCACAATTAAATGTAAATAGAAAAAAAGCAAATGTTGATAAGATAGTGAAGTTCACAAAGCAATATCCAGGGTCCTCAATCAGGCTTCCCCCACATTGGTTGGGGTGGGGGGAGTAGTACGCACTGGCCCTGATGTCAACATCAAGCAAGTACAGTAGTTTAAATATCTGGGAAGTGTTTTAACAGAAGATAGAAAATGTGATACAAAAATCCCAACATGCATTAGCCTAACAAAAGGGGGGCATTTCAAAAGCTAAGTAAAAACTAAGTAAAGTGCTAAAAAACAGAAAATTTGCATTAGAAACAACAAAAAAAGCACTGGATTACTATGTGATATCTATTTTCTTATATAGTAGTTAATACTGGCCAATCTCCCCATGGATGAGGGGAAAACTGGAGGCAACAGAAATATGGCTCTACAGAAGGATACTGAGAATTCCATGGATGGAATAAGTAAGCAACAAGGAAATAATATGACAACAAAAAAAAAAACACATACTCACAATCAGGAAGTGATACCTGAAATTCCTTGAATGTATAATAAGGAAGGAGGGTTTAGCATATTTAACCCTTACAAAGAACCACTGCTAAGGGCCATAAGGTATAGGAAGTTTTAGAGACCTATGATCACCTGTGTACTGAGGGAATTTGGCACATAGAGAAGAAGAAGGTTTATTTTCAAAGATTTCATTGAAATCATAATAAAGGATGTTTTTCTTAAGGGCTTTTAAGGACGAAAAGAGCAAAAATTAATAATTTTAGCAAATGCAGCATTGAAACATGCACCTTAATTAATCTTATACTTTTAACATGTCCCTACAGGAGGTGTGCACTCATAGCTCTCCACAGTTTCCTGTATATTTGTTGATATTAGTAAGTTTTTCTTTTCACCATCACTTCCAGTCCCTGTTCTGCCATCCCTTTAAACAAGCCCATTAGGGAGATGATTGTGGCTCTCCACAGCTTCTTATCCTTTGTAGCTCTTAGTAAGGTTTGTTTTTTAATCATCATTTCCACTCCCTGTGCTGCCATCCCTTTACACAAACCCATTAGGTAAATGATAGTGGCTCTCCACAGCTTCCTATCCTTTGTAGCTCTTAGTAAGGTTTGTTTTTTCATCATCATTCCAAGTCCCTGTTCTGCCATCCATTTTACACAAGCCCATTAGATAGGTTACTCACTAATTTCCTTTGTCCTTCTTGCCTCCAGCATGAACTATGAGTTTCAAATTCTCCAAGCCCTCTTTCCTCATTATGTGGCTTAGAAATTTTGACTACCTGTTGCTGATTCTAAATATAAACATTCATTTGGTTTCCATTTTCCTCAAAAGTTCCTTGTTACTCACATGGTCAATCCATGGTATTCTCAGCATCCTTCTGTAGAACCACATTTCTATTGCCTCAAGTTTCTTCTTCTTCTGTTAGGAGATTGCCATATAGGAGGACTGATATTACATAATGGTTGAGGAGTCTTTTCTTTCTAACAACATTTACCTATTTTGTAATACTTTGCTTAGCTTTTGGAAACATTCATATTAGTACAAAATTTTTATGTAAGTGTAAACAATTGCACTCACTGAACAGAAAAATGTTCCTTCAAGAAACATGGCTATATAAAAATTAGGTGTATATAATTGCACAAGCTTTCAAAAAATACAAGATGGCTACCATGAAAAGAAATGAGCCTCTTATTAAAAAAACAATAGGTGCATGTAAGTGCATGTAGTTATACAGAAAGAAAGATTTCAAAAAATAAATGAAAGAACCAAGCATATTTTAAATAAAAAGAAAATAAGTGTTTCAATAATTTGTATAAATAAGCAAATATGTGTTTGTGTTTTGTGATGTTGCATCCTATTGCCTTCTTAATAGGAAGTGTGTGTTTGATGCGAGAAGATGTTATCAGTATAAGATATTGTGAGTGCAAGAGTATTCTCCCCTATATGATTTTTTTTATTTTTGTTTCTTCATTTTAAATGCACTTAGAACTTAAGATGAATCACATTTAATGTATTCTTTTGTTCTTTTGTATCCACTCAGAAAAAATAAAGGCATCGTACGTTTTTCCTTTTTGTTTTTTTTGCGGGGGGGTTGCAACAAAGATTTAAACTTTGTTTAATGCATTGCTGATAGGCATAAAAAATATACACACATACAATCTGGCAATTCTTTCACCAGTATTGTAAATTAAACAAACCTTGATTTTTCTTCTATTTCTCATTGCATGCCAATAAAATAAAACTGTAATTTCCTATGTCTATACATACAAACTACATCCATAATTTCTATCTATGTATAAATTTGTCTGAACCCTGTTCTTTTATTGTTGTCTGTTTCTTTTACTCTCACTAACCCCTTAGGGGATTTTATCACTTTACTTGGGGTGAAATGATTAAACAACAAATCTACTTATCAAAAATTCATTTTAAAAGATTTTGTTAAATAGAGCAAACAAGATTTGTCTGTTTAATTTTTGTTGTATTTTTTCAGTTTGTAAATCCAAACCAAAATTATAGATAAACTGTCAACTTTTTTTTTCTGTTTTGGTTTGAGTACATTTGACCATTAGAGTCATTATCAAGAACTGAATATTTTCAATAGGTTTTGTTGGTTATATCTTGGCATTTTGGGGGAATACTACAATTCAAAAAATTAAACAACAACCTCACCAAAGATAAATAAATTTATTTATTTACAGTAAGGTTCACCCTGTACAAGGCAGAGGGTTACATTAAGAGGTTGTTTATATGGATAGGAAGCAAAGATAGCATTTAACTCTAGACTTGAAGAGGTTAAGATTGTAGATAGGGAAAACATCCTCTTGGTAGTCTCTTCCACAAAGCAGTGGTTCATTGGAAGAAGCTGTTCAAGTGGAACTTAATTCTCACCAAAGGAATACAGAAGGAATGTGGGTGGTTTGCTACAATTTAAATGGTATGACAGGTTCTAGCCATGAAGGTTAGACCTTTAGACCTGGCAGAACAAAGAAATGTGAGAGAACTAACAGTGTGGACTTCTTAATGAGAATCTACCAGGAAGGTTGATCAGGCAGGCCAGTGATAATGACAATGTACTGCTGAAATGGCCACCATGTTCACATGACTTGACACCTTGGGAATTTTTTTATGGGGCTATGTGAAAGGACAGGTCTATATTCACACTCTTCCTATAAGCCTAGGGAAACTTAAGCAGAGAATTACTGATGATGAAGATGAGGATAATAGTCCAAATAATGTAAATAATGTAAGGAGTTTAGGATGTGGTTGTAATTATTTTAATATTTTTACGATTAATCTTAACAATGTCAAAATTATTACCAACTTATCCAAAACTATTATGGATATTTTTATGAAATCATGTGCATGAATTTTATGAATGCAATCATTCTTGTCAAGAGTACTGATGAGTGACTGAAAAGTAATGAAACTCTGAGCTGACCTTCATTGAGTATTTCTCATGGCTCTGAATAATTTTCTGTCCTTTGTAGCCATTAGTAAAGTTTGTCTTGTTGCTATATTCTGCCAACTAAGCTTGTTAGTTATGTTAGGTGATGCTTTCATTGTTCCCACTTGCCTTCATTTGGTTCTGTGAGCATAAAATTTTCCAAGGTCACTTTCCTCATTAAGTGCCCTAGAAATTTTAACTATCACTTCCTGGTTTTAAGTAAAAGCATCTTTTTTGTTTCCATTTTCTTAAGGACTTTGTTGTTGTTCACATGTTCAGACCAGGTTATTCCCAGAATCATAATGTCAAACCATATTTCTGTTACTTCATCTCTTCAACTGTGAGGAACTTATCCAAGCCTCCATAGCCACATAAAAGGATTGATATTACATAACAGTTCAATACACTTCAGTTCAATGAAATTTCCCTGTTACTTAATACTTTATGAAATCTAATTTAACATATATATATATATATATATATATATATATATATATATATATATACATATATATATATATATATATATATATATATATATATATATATATATATATATAAATAAATACATTATATATATATATATATATATATATATATATATACAGTGGGGGAAATATATATATATATATATATATATATATATATCCATATATATAATATATATATATATATATATGTATGTATATATAAAAAGTGAGGAAAAACAGACAAAATCAGCAACAATTGGAAAAAGAAAAAAGGAAGGCTAAATAACTGAGTCAGTCAGTTATGTGCCATGCATGATACACACCACCGCAGTTTCAATACATAACTGATGAGGCAATTATTTTCCCGCAGTAGGTTGCCATTTCTTTCTGTGGTAGACCAGTTGCCATCCAAGACTATAGAACTCGATCTGTCTTGCTATTTACCCATAGCGGTGGGGGAGAAGAAGAGGATTCATACTTTTCCCAAGGGTATTAGCATGTAAGCGAATGTTATGGATTTGACTAGAATTCAAACTTGGTTTGAATGAATGAATGACTGAAGAGTAAAGTAAAAAGAAAAAACGAAGAAAAAGGGAAAAATGATAACAGCATTGTACATGTACACACATTCATGCAGACATGCACGCACATCCTCAGAGATGTACACAGGGCCACATGTGCATAAGCACAGATGCAACAGACAATGCAGAAGAAAACTTACACCAGTACCAAATACGCATAAAAGGAAAAATAAAAAAATATAAGCAGTAAATTGCTGATACCACCTGAAGAGTGGATGAACAGGTCTACCTATGAAACTCTGGAATCAGAATGCTGAAGGCAATATCAATAAAGTAAAGTAACAAGCATTTACTCATAAATAAATATATATATAATTTTATATATGGATTTTGTGCCTCAAAACATATTGTCCAGATGGACTCAACCACAAATTTAACAACACAGATAGAATTAATATATAATTCCATAAATCAAGCCCTACCCATATTTCTCACTAGACAGACATGCTTGCAGAGGTGTTGAGGTCTCACACATATATACATACTCACAAAAATATATACACATATACAAATCACACACACTCCCAAAAAACTAAAAGACAACATACACTTAACACACACATCCCATTCCCAGCAACCAACAAAACTGTCAAAATGACATGAATGTTAACTAGCAAGCTAGCATGCAAAATAATCAATAGCTGCATTCGTCACAGGTGGGAAAAATTTAAATCTGGATGGCACTTTACTCCAATTGGCTCATTCACTTGCTTAAACTCAACGTTGATTCTGATTCCGTAGAACTGGGTTGGGTATGAAAAAGTATTTGTTGTTAACATTCTTTTTTCATTCGTTTTTTCCAGTTATGAGTCTTTTTTAAAGCTGATCATTTTGTGTTCATTTTGTTTAGTTCTTTTTTTCGTAACAGATTTAATGTTTAGTATAGAGCTTAGAAAAAATCTGCAGTGTGAGATAGGCAAGAAGTATCAAAAGTTGCTCTCACTCTGGCCATTAGAAAATGACCGCAAACTACATGAAAACTGCCGTAGAAGCATGAAAAAATCAATTATTTCCACTATCGATGGGAGTTGGGAAATGCAAAGTTGGTCTTGGCCTTCCCACTAATTTGGAGCATCTGCATGCAAATTTTGGTGCAAATCCATCGAAAATTGCGGCCGTGTATTCATTACACACACATACACATCCTGCCTTTTAGAAGATAGAGATATAATCAAATGGCTAAATATAAGTAAATATATGAGTAAGCATTTGTCTGTAAAATATATATATATATATATATATATATATATATATATATATACACACCCTCTACTGTAAAAAAAAACGGTGTTCAATGTTAAATAACAGAGCTATTTAATATATTAAAACAATATACATAATACTCTACATTGTACTGCAGAGTATTATATATATATATATATATATATATATATATAAAGAAATATAGTCTTAAGGTGTGCTATATTTATGGGATAAAGTGCTCAATATCAGAGATAGAGCGTGTGTAAATATAAAAGTGAACATAGAAGTCAACACTTAGAGGCGACAGTCTGTTTCATGCTATATGCAATCGTCAGGCCACATATGCTGTTATTTTCTCGGCTATTTATATATATACGGGTTAGTGGTGCATTGTGGGTATTCTATTATGGCGGGGTTATTTTTACCGGAAGTCGCTTTTTGTTTATTTATTTGGGTCAAATTATATTGCTCGTTTTTATTTTTTGTTTTATTTATTTATTTATTAACGTAGTAAAAATTTGTTTATATCACTTATTTAACAGTTTTGTTTTGGTTTGAGAATTTAATTAAAGCTATTTGTTCAATTTTGGGGTTGGTTGTTGTAGTTCATTCTAACCAAAACATACAAAAAGGCACCCCAAACAACAGAACACGATATCAATAAGGAAGCTAAAGCAATCGCCCAAAAATTAGACCTAGATGACCGAATAAACTGTATTAGCAAGGCACGAGCCTTTATCACACTAAAAGACCATAAAGAAAATTTCAAAACTAATCTTGCATGTAGACTCATAAACCCAGCCAAAAGCGAACTAGGTAAAATAAGTAAAACAATACTAGAAAGAATTAATTCTGAACTTAGGAAGAAATTAGGAGTAAACCAGTGGAAAAATATGAAAACAACTATTGACTGGTTCCACAACATAAATAACAAACAAAATTGCCAATTCCTACAATTAGACATAAAAGAATTTTACCCATCCATAACAGAACGTATGCTAGATAAGGCCATCAACTTAGCTCAGGAACAAATAATAATAAAAACCAAGCGAAATCAACATCATTAAGCACTCCAGAATCATTATTATTCCACAATGAAGAAGCATGGATAAAGAAAGATGGGATATTTGACACTACAATGGGAAGCTTTGACGGTGCAGAGGCATGCGAAATCATAGGCATTTACTTACTACACGAACTGAGCAAAATAATAGATAAAAATGACACAGGACTCTACAGGGACGACGGTCTCATAATCTTAAGAAACTGTAACAAACAAAACACAGACAAAACTAGAAAAGCAATAATAAAGATTTTTAAAAATAACGGATTCGACATAGATATAAAAACTAACCTAAACGAAGTAGATTTCCTAGATGTTACCTTCAACCTAAGAGAAGGCACATATAAACCATACAGAAAACCTAACGATAAACAACTCTACATACACACATCTTCCAACCATCCGCCTTCTATAATCAAACAGATACCAAAATCGATTAACCGCAGGCTCTCCGACAATTCCTCCAATGAATCCCTGTTTAACAAAGCTAAGAAAGACTATGAAACGGCCCTAAAAGATAGCGGATTCCCAGCAATACTCACATACTCACCACAGAATACAAAAAAGACCAACAGGAGAAGAAATATCATATGGTTCAACCCACCGTGACAGCAAGAACGTAAAACAAACGTAGGAAAAATATTCTTCAAACTCTTACACAAACACTTCCCAGAATCAAGCAACTTACACAAGATATTCAACAAAAACACAGTAAAAATCAGCTACAGCTGCACCGAGAACATGGCACAAATAATAAAAAAGCACAATAGGAAAATTATCAACAAACCACACGAACAAATTAAACCCACGTGCAACTGCAGAATAAAGAACGAATGTCCCTTAAACGGAAATTGTTTACAAAACAGCGTAATATACCAAGCCACAATAAAATCACCAGATAATGAAGAAAAAGTATACATAGGAGTAACTGAAGGACCCTGGAAGCAAAGAAATTATACACACAAAACATTGTTCACAAATAGTAAATATGCGAACAGTACTATGCTTTCTAAGTATATCTGGGAAATAAAAAAAAAAACGCACATCACACCAAAAATATCTTGGAAGATAAGAAAAAGTCATCAGCCTACAACAACCAATCAAAAACTTGCAAACTTTGCTTGGAGGAAAAAAATAGCTATCATTACTTTCCCGACCAAAATAAATTATTAAATAAGAGATCCGAGCTCATCTCAAAATGCAGGCATGAAAATAAATTTTTACTACGTAACCTTAAAAATGAAAAACGGAAAAAAATAAAATAAAAAAACAAACAAATACACTAATAAAAAAAAAAAACAAATAAATAAAATACTATGTTGCTTAAAAATAGAAAAAGAGAAAATATACAAATAAATTGACCTAAATTCATCCAAGTAAATAAATAGACAAACCAATCCCAAATTAAAATTGTTCCGCCAAAAATAATAGTTAGAATGAACTACAACAACCAACCCCAAAATTGAACAAATAGCTTTAATTAAATTCTCAAACCAAAACAAAACTGTTAAATAAGTGATATAAACAAATTTTTACTACGTAAATAAATAAATAAATAAAACAAAAAATAAAAACGAGCAATATAATTTGACCCAAATAAATAAACAAAGCGACTTCCGGTAAAAATAACCGCCATAATAGAATACCCACAATGCACCACTAACCCGTATATGTATAAATAGCCGAAAAAAAATTTATATATACATATATATATATATATATATATATATAGCCATCCACAAACAAACTCTTTTGCTGTATCACAGCTCATCAGTGTGGCTTGACATGTGATTGCTTCAAACCGAGATCAAAACGCAACCGATTTGATATCAGTCAGACTTTCATCCTTAGGCCAGCTGTGCACACAGTGGAAAAAGAGAAATTTATATATATGTTGTTTTGTTTCTGCAAATTTAAATAATGGTAATAAACCAAATGTTCCCCATTGGTTGGTCACAACTCAACCTATCACAAATCTGTTATTTACTCCAGATCTGAATTCAGTCAATTAATAATTGTTACCAATCCTATTTCATCAACTCATAGTAGACTATAAATTGAACATTTGACATAATGACATCAATATTTCAAGTTCTTCTCCTTCTCCTTTTTCTTCAGGGTGTCATGTAGTTATATGATGTAGGTGATCATGGCTCTCCACAACACCCTATCTTTTATAGCTCTTAGCAATATTTGAAGTTTTACTACCCCTCTCATTCCTTATTTTGCCATTCATTTACACAAGTTACTCACTATTTCCCTCTGTCTGTCTTACCTACAATATTTCCTGTGTGTATCAAATTTTCCAAGCCCTTTTTCCTCATTATGTGTCTCAGAAATTTCAACTCTTTCTGATGCTAAGTATAAGCATCTTCTTTGTTTCTATTTTCCTTAAACCTTCCTTCTTGTTTTATTTCTCTGTTCATTGTTTTCTCAGCATCATTCTGTAGAACTATATTTCTGTTGCTTCAAGTCTCCTTTTAATCTTTGAGGAAATTGTACAGCATTCACTGCCTTATAGGAGAATTGGTATCATGTACCAGCTTACCACTTTTTTTTTTTTTTTGAATGAAATTGTCCTTTCTTAATACATTGTTTATTTTCTGGAAGGATAAATAAATTTCTGATCAAAACTAATAATAAATTCATTTAAATAAATAACAAGTTAATAGAATTAAGTTTTTAAAATCAATACTGATAATATTGCCCAATAATAAAGTGAAATAATGAGAACAAAAACTTCGTTACAATAGAAAATAAAAATACATTGATTCTGTATAATTCAACAAGAATTAAGTATGAATTTTGTTTCATATAAAGTAACATTGATTAGAGACTTAGTGGCCAACAGATATAGAAAAAAGAAACAGAATTATCTTTCTATGATTTATTCTAAATAGCAGTATTAATGCGACGTTTCAGCCATAAATTTTATAAAATAGAGAGCTACAATGAAAAGATATATCAAAAATCTTTTGACTAGTCAGTAATATTCAGTAAGGTCATAAAAGCCAAATATGGTGTGTGAAGGGAAACAAAAAGGGAAAAAAATGATAAAAATAATAACTACCCTTTCCTATAATAAAAAAAAGTCAGTACATATGATCAGTACATAAAAGAACTGCTTTGACAAACCCAATATGTGAATATATACCACATAATTGCTAGTTGTTTTGAAGATTACAGATTTCTGCCAGAGAAAAAGTTACAACAAGGGGACATAATTCAGAAAACCATTATTGACCGTAAAAACAAAATAATATTTCTTTACCAAGTGTAACATTAATCTTACGAAAGTTGGAATATAGATCATCTGAAACTTTGAGAAAAAACAAGACAGTAATCAGCACTAAGTTACTAAGATCAACCCAGATCTTCAACCGGCCTATGAACTATACCACAAGAAGGTAGCTGTCCCAAAACCACACGTTCCTATTGAAATAAATCACGTAAATCTATTTCTGCTGTTGTTGTATTTCTTTCTTGCAACCATACGCTTGTCTATAACATTGGCAATGCTTCAGTTAAGAAATTCAAATACTATGAGTATAATAGCATAGAAAATGAATTGAATATTAACAATTTCTCATCTTAAAATTTCAGAAAAAATACACTAAAGTAAAAATTTGAACATAAAACAATGCACATAAAATCAGAAGGCTTTCAAGAATAATTCAATAAACAAAGCAAAGATATTAATAATTTAGAATCAATGTTACAAATTTGACTGATAATCCATTAAAAGTGTTCTATATTCTGAATGTCTTCAACAAGCACAAAACCTCAAAATGTTGCTTGCATGAGGGTTGAAAATGTAAATTTCTAATTGAAAGTGCAACATTTACAAGATTTGGGCAAACTGGGAATTCTGGTTTTACCTTAAGCTAAAATTAGCCTTGAAAAGGAGATTTCAGAATGCTGATTAGAGATTAAGGCGAGCACATTGTGGAAGTGATATTGGGATAATTGCATGAGGTAAATTTAAATCTTAAAAGGGACTAAGGTCTCAAGAAGAGTACTTTAAAAGGAACTAATGTCTCAATGATAGTACTTTAAAAGGGACTAAGGTTTCAAGGAACGTACTTTAATACTTTAAAGGGACTAAGATCTCAAAGAGAGTACTTTAAAAAAGGTCTAAAGGAAAGTACTTTAATAATTTAAAGGGGACTAACATTTCAAAGCAAGTACTTTAAAGGGACTAAGGTCTCAAGAAGAATACTTTAATACTTAAAAGGAGTCTAAGATCTCAAGGAGAGTACTTTTAAAGGATCTAAGTTCTCAAGGAGAGTATTTTAAAAGGGACTACAGTCTCAAGAAGAGTACTTTAATAATTAAAATGGGACTAAGATATTAAGAAGAGTACTTTAAAAGAGACTAAGGTACCAAGGAGAGTACTTTATTACTTTAAAAGAGCAAATCTGAACAATTACTATGAAAGTATTTATAGAAAAGGCACAGAAAGGCAACCTTGCAGTAATGGAAAGTGACTGAAGCTGAGCTGCCAGATCCGTACCAATAATATTGTTGATTCTTCTTTGAATTTTATCAAGGAGCTTATGGTAAATAGCAGGGGTGCCAGACCATATATGGCAGCAATAATCTAAACATGGGCGAATGGTAGACTTATAGCCACATGCAAGATACATTCTGGATTTAATTAAATTTTATTTTAAGTTGGTATTCATTCAATATTAATAATTAAAAAAAAAAAAACATTTTATTTCATCTTAAATTGCTTAATTAATAAAACTTGTTCTAATAATGTGTCTGCTATAATTTGAATCTGTTTAATATTTTGATCAGATCTTAATTTATACAGATTTTATTACAGTTTTTTTTACAAACACTACAGATAGCAACACAAAAGAATGAATTAAATTGTTTTTCATTTATTATTTTTTAGTCTGACTTTCTAATGAGCACAACTATAATGGCCATCACTGTCTTTGATGAGTAAGTTTGAATCCTGATACAATTCAGTTGAAACAGTTAATGATTTACTCAAGGGGGCTTCAAATCAATCACAGTTGTAAGTATCAACTGTTGCTTTCTTTCAAGTGTTCTCTTAGTCTTAGGGCAAGTTTTTTGAACAGACTCAATATCCAAACAATTGCTGTGGAAATATCAATTAAGGATTTGTTTGTTTTCCTTCAGGACAACAGAAGTCTTTGACTTGTTGAGTAGAACTGAATAAACACTTCCAAGTAATCTGGCCCAGAATTATAAGGCTTGAATTCATACAAATAATTATCAGACTTCAATCTTCAGACCAATTCTACAAGAATAGTAAATATGCTTCAAGACATTATACTTTGCATTAACATGTGATTTTTCATTTCTTTGACGTAACATTCCACTTTCTTCTGTTTCATTTGGTTTCATGCCTTAAGTTCCTTGTTAAACAACGTAACGCATGATTTTCATGCTCTCTGATACAATGTCTTCCTCCGTTCAGAACATGGGCAATCATGGCTCTCCACAATTTCCTGTCTTTGTAGCATTTAGTAAATTTTATCTTTTCACTATCTCTCTTAATCCCTGTTCTGTCAAACATTTATTTACACAAGTTTATTTGGAAGGTTATGTGATGCACTGCTTTTCTCTGTATCTCTTGTATTCAATATGTCCTATGAGTGTCAAATTTTCCGAGCCTTCTTCTCTCATTATATGCCCTAGAAATTTCAATTATCTCTTTCTGATTCTAAGTATAAGTGTCATTTTTCTTCTCATTTTCTCTAAAACTTCATCATTGCTCACATATCCAGTCTATCATTTACTCAGCATCCTCTGTAGAAACACATTTCTGTTGCCTCAAGACTTTTCTTCATCTGTGAGATGAGATTGTTCAGCATTGACTGTTATATAGGAGGACCAATAGAGAGAATGGGAGAAAGAAGTGTGCCTTCCATTATTTTTTAAAAGTACAAAGAAGATGTGTCTTGAAAACAAACATTTTTATCTGGAGTTGGGCATCAACTAATAGGAAATATGTATTTTTCTGCAATGAAGCATACTACAATTTTGCCATCTTTGACCGCAAAACCCTTCCAAGGGTAACTTAAAATATGTTACTGTTAACATTATTCTAATTTAAATATTGAATATTTAGATTATGGAGGCACAGTGAAGTTCTTGGTTTTGCCAACACCTATTCTATAGGCTTACAGCCATAACGCATTGAAACACCAGTACTCGTTGGATCACCAAAGTTAAACAACATCGAACCTGGTTGGTACCTGGTCAGATTAGATTTGATCTTCTATACAATTCTTGTAGCTAAGTTGGTTAGAGTAGCTTGACCAATCCTCCCTGAGGCAAAAGGGATGTGAGTTCAAGTTTGGGAATATAAGGTGCTTTAAGCTTCGATGTGAAGTTGGTATCATGGGTAACAGCTGGCAATTGGAAATCAGAAAGTGCCAAGTTCTAATTCCAGTCAGGTTTGTTATATTCACCTACATGCAAATACCTTTCGGAAAGGTATGAACCCACCTCTTCTCTCCTCAGTTATGGGCTGATTAGTAGGACTTGCATAAGTAAATCCTTATTATTTTTAAACTTTATCACTGCTTCTTCCTTCCACCAATTTCAAATGCAGGGCACAGTTTATGTTACAAGTTTCATTTTCATTTAAAAAATATTTTTCTAATTTCAGAATCCCAAAATAAAGGTCTAAAGTAACTTTAGATCTTTATTTTGTTTACATTTTTGTTCACAGATTTAAAAATGTATTTCTAAAAAATTCAAATTTTCTTTAAATTTATTCTGTAAGGTCTATGTTTTCCTTCTGTAACAAAGAAAAGTTAGGTACTGTCTTTTTTGGTGTTTTTAGCTGCATATAAAATAATGGATTTTTAAAAAGCAGACTTTAATTCTGTTTTGTCTATTCTTTTGAGAAACTTTGTTTTGCTTTCAGTATTAATTTTAAGCAAACTAACAGAAAAGTCTTAGCAAAATAAAAATTTAAAAAAAAGGAATTTGTTTTAGGGCATAAAACTTCCTCCATCATATGCATTTGTCATTTTCAGAGTCAAGGAAATATGTTGGATAAATGACTGAAACATTCTATTTAAAAAGCGTAATAACAGTTTTATTGTTATTCCTTGTGTGATTTTTCAGAAGTTCTTGAAATAACATTGAAAGTATTATCAGCTATGTTTTGTGTTAAGAACTTGAATACAAAACATAATCTATTCTTTGCCATAAAAGTCTATTGTTCGGTAGCCATTCAAAACAAAGATGCAGCTTTTTGTGCATTAAAATTTATATATTATGTTTTTGATATTCATTTGAAACTGACAGTCATTATACAGTGTCGATTTCTATGTCTGTACTATTCTCCCACCAGTGAAATAGTAGGATTTGTATCTAGAAAAGACATTGTTATTTCAGAAAAATTGTTAATGCAGTATTCACCTGGAACAAAAAGTATTATTTTTACAATAAAAAGTATGTTTCGGCTTTAAATAAACTACAAAGGGTTACTAAGCCAGAAAACAAATCTATTTATCTATTCACTTTTGTGCAAATACCCTCAGGAAATGTATGGATCCTCTTTTCCAACCATCTATTGGTTCAATAGTAGTACTTATAGCTTAAAAAACATTGTTATTCTCAAAAAATTGTTAATATATTATTCACTTCCAAAAAAGCATTATTTTTACAGTCCAAAATATGTTTCAACTTTGAATAATCTACACACAGTGGATAAGCCATTAAAATAAATCTATCTATCTATCTATCTATCGATCTATCTATCTATCTATCTCGGTCTGCTTATATCTATCTATCTATCTATCTATCTATCTATCTATCTATCTATTTATCTATCTATCTATCTATCTATCTATCTATCTCAGTCTGCTCATATCTATCTATCTATCTATCTATCTATCTATCTATCTATCTAGTTGAATAAAATTATGATAGATGTAGTCACATGTTTATTCATTGGCAATAATATTACAATAAGCTAACGACTCAGACTAGTTAAAAAGAATTCAGCACTTATGATTGAATAGGAACAGTATGGCTAGTCACTTATATCTGGGTATACCCGTCTGCTCGGAGGGCGAGCTAGTCTCTGTTGGAAATACTCATCTGAATCCATCTTGCATATTTACAAATCTTCCATTCATCTATGCATTGAGTACTGTTGACATATCTGATCAGGTGTTCCTGCTGTACACCTCAAGATTCTTGATAAAATTCAAAAAAGGATCTGCAATGTAATCGATCTTGACTAGGCATCTCAACTTCTCACCAACATGACATGGCTTCCCTATGCCTGTTCTACAAGTATTTTAATGGCAATTGCTCTGACAAGCTTTTTTCCCTGGTGCCCCATCTACATGAATTTAAGCGTGCTACTAGATTGGCATCTAGGTCCCACTGTTTTACTATTGATATAGCTAAATGTAACCGCCGCTTCTACACTAAGAATTTATTTTCTCACATATCCCACCTGTGTAACTCCTTTCTGTTTACTTGCTTCCCTGATAACTACAGTCCACAAAAATTTAAATTCAACATTGTAGTTAAATGAGTCTCTATTCCTCGGACATCATTCGTACAATACAAGATACCACTTGTTCAATTTGCCGTTCGTACGTTCTGCACACCTCACCAACATAAAACCATTCTGCCTTCTCACTGCTTCAGCACTTCTATCAGGTTAACTGTCTGACCAACCAATCAATGTTATTCACTTTTGTTCTCAGCTACCCAGGCAAATAGCCTCCTTCAGTCTAACCAATCAGCACACGACTTACTGTTGGTCAATCCATGCCAAACGGCATATACTGTTGGAATAGTTAAATGGGAGAGTAATGCCATTTTAAAGGAACAAAATGCTGATGTCACATGCTGCACATTGAGGTAAGACACCTATTTTCATTTGCATCAGATGCAAGCCACTCTGGTTCGTTTGCTTCTGTGTGAGTGTTCACTACAAACATCAATCTCCATCTTCTGTCTTCTTGAATCCCATTTACCTTTTGTCATTTTGTCAATCCTCCCTATTCTCAGTCTTAATTAAACAATACTGTTTAATTAAAAAAACAGAGCTTCTACACTATAAGTATCCATCAAAAATAATTTTTAAACAAAATATATTAAAAATAACAATATGTTGGATCTGATCCATATCACAAAAAATACATATAAATAGAATTCGGATCAAATATAAATCAAATATGGATTTGAATCCCTCATGGACAAACTAGAATTATGATACACATACACAGATGGAGTATACACATGAACACTGCTTGAAAGGACGGATGCACATGAAGGCTGCTTACCCTCAAAATGCAAGGGTTGTATATTATGAGGTTATGTAGGATAGATAAAGATTGATCCTCAACACAAAGAGGTTGTAGTGATCAGAGCAGCCTCTGCTCAAGAGCCTGTTCCACATTGCAATAGTTCTGGGGAAGAATCTGTCTGAGTGGAACTTATTCCTTACTTATGGAATATGAAGGGAATGAGGATGAGTTGACCCAGTGTACATTGCATAGTGGGTCCTAGCTGTGAAAGTCTGGACAAGAGGAACCAAAAAATGTAGTTAGCCTGAACATCCATCATGAAAATAATGGTAGAGTAGTGAGAGATTAATAATGTTTCATCTGCATGATACGGGTTGAAAGTTAGAAAACAATCAATCATCCACAAGGCCACACAAAGGCTTTTGAATTTAGTTAAGGCTGGAAAATAAAGATTGGGCAACTCTGGCTCAGATATGGAAGCAATACTCCATTTTTGGTCTGATCTGATATTGGGATTTTCCCAATTATATTTGGTAACAAATATATTGTGATGCTGGCAAGAAGAAAGGAACACAAACACAGATGAAAATGTTTGAAAAAACTTGTATTGTAGGAAAAGAGAGGAAGGTTTCATTGCAAACAGTCGGGTTTGCGGAACTTGTCTGAAATATGCCTCCTTTTAACAGTTTATTTCCTGTGTCATTTTGGCTGGGTTGAAGAAAATAGAGTCTTGACTTCTGTGCTTCAGTTGCTGTCTAAATCCACACACGTGTCCTGGTTTTAGATGACGGAGAGTGCAGACGAGGAAACGTGTTGTCACTGAGGTTCCCAACAAGCAAAAGAGGAAGAGAGTTTGTAAAAAACTGCTCTTGTGGGGGTTTGGTGAATATCTAAAAAGGTAGCCTGTGATTGGTTGTTTTTCCTCCACCACAGGGCACCCAGTTAGCGACTCCGTAATAATTTCAATACTGAATCTTGTAAAAATAGACCATGTCAGGAGGCTTCAGGCATTTCAGAAAGCTGATCATTTTTGCAGCATCTTTAGCATTAGATTGTATATATGAGTTCCACTTCTGATGTGAGCTTATGACCCAATAGGCATTCTGGGTAAGGAGTCTCATTAAGAGTACAACCCTTCATCATGACTGGAGAAAACTCATGATCTCTTTGGTGGTTATGAAACAAGAACAGCAAAATCCATACTGTTTGTTGCTTAAGAGTTTGTTACTGTTGAGGTGATTAACAACCTTCTTGCTGATGATAGCCTCAAAAAGTTTGCTGATGACACTGAGGTGGTTGATGGGACAACATTGCAATGGGAATGACCGCTCACCTGTATTCTTGCAAGCTAGAAGTCCTCATTATCTTTTGTTGCATGCCACTTGAAACCACCAGTTTATTCCAAATGGGGTTAATTGAAACTTTGGAAGGAAAACATATTGTATCCGTGATAACAATCAAATAGAAAGGGGAGATTTTGCGATATCACAAGTTATTTTTATTCATCTAGAAAACATTATTATGGTTCCTGGTTAGAGGCTAATGACAGTGGGATGAGCTGTAGAACAAACATACTACTATGAATATTAGATTCAAAAGTTAATCTTTAACTTTAAAAAGCACTCAGCCTTTTTAATTAAATCATTTAACACCTTTTGTTACTCAGAAAACAAGAAGTCAGAGTATACTAAGAAGTACTACACAAATTTCTGCCTGCAACATCCACGTATGCACCTGTTGCATACATGGATGAGATAAATGACTGTTCAAACAGCATTATATTTACTTTCTTACCTTGACTGAGACAATTCCATAACAAAATTTTGGCAAGTTAGCTAAGAAGACAAAGTATCTCATTTGACTTTACCACAGTTCAATTAAAAATTAAATGACAATAAAATTTGTTTGTTTTTTGGGGTTTTTTTTTTTCAGAAAGGCTAGAATAAAACAATTCTTCTTTATGGGTCATATCCCCTCATGGTGTAGACAATAATGGAATCCCAAATTTTCAGAAACCAGTTCTATAAAGGCAGGTAATCTTTAGGAACCTCTTTTGCTTATTTTCTTTTCACTTTTCATCATAGTATCAAAAAGAATTAAACCATTTTAATAATTTAATAGAAAACATCTATTTATTAAGACATTTCCAGATTTAAATTCTGTTCTCATCATATTTCTGTTCAGAAATGTGATGCTTTTTTACTCTGTGTTATGGTTTCTTAGCCACATTTGAATTAAATTGCTGCACAATGGAAGACCTATGACTAGAAGATTTCCCACATTTTAAACTTCATAACGATTTCTTTTGTCAAAAATAAATTATGCCCATCACAGAAAACCCTCTTTCAGCCTCTGCAGAACTTACAGCAATGATATTAATTTTTGTAATGCCTGTTTGTAAGAGAGACTTTGTAAATCACAGATACACAATAGTAACACCTTCAAACAATACTTGGTCAGACACTGCTAATTCCAATATATATATTTATCCTTTACTCATCACGTGATCTAATTATTTCAAGATGAGGTCGACTGTGCTTGCTTTCTGGTGATCCATGTTCAAACCCAAATGTCAGCAGCATCACTTTATTTCTATATGACATTAATTATACTTTTAGCTATTATATATTGGCTATTAATATATAAGATTAGACAATCATTGATGTCCACAATTCTATGTCCTTTGTATCACTTAATAAATTTCATCTTTATATTATTTCTCTTAAACACTGTTCTACAATCCATTTACTTAAGCCCATCAAGTATGCTATACAGTTTTTCTCTGTCCCTCTTGCCCTTAATCTGTCCTGTGAGTATCAGATTTTCCAAGCCCTCTTTCCTCATTATGTGCCCAATAAAATTCCACTGTCTCTTCCTGATGTTATGTATAAGGTTCCTTTTCATTTCAATTTTCTCTAAACCCTCGTCATTGTTCACATGTTTAGTCCATGGTATCCTCAGTAGAACCACATTTCTGTTGCCTCAAGTCTCTTCCTCATCTTTGAGGAGACTGTTCAGCATTCTGTTTTTTTATGTTTTTGGTGACTGGTGAGTTAGTTAAAGATGGGTGATGTAGCAAAGAAAATGACAACTTACCTCACCAAACCTATCGACAGCATGTCACATGTATGCTATGTTGGAAAATAAAGAGCCATAAAAATTGGGTATCAATTTGACGTCAAAAATCCTAACTTTCATGATGCCAAAATAGCTTGTAGTAGAATTTTGAGAGGATAAAATTCAATACAGCAGCTTCATGTCTCAAGAAATCCTCCTTCACACCATGTAACAACTCATAGAGCCAATTCCCCAGTCACTATTTATATATAAGTTGAGAAGTCAGTGACTGGTTGAGGTACGACCAAAGATTTGCATGACATTCTCATATATAAACAAAAGTCAACCCCTCCTATTGACCACCCTCTCCCACTCCTAAGAAATATACTTGGTTAAAAAAAAATTGATAATCATTGCAAAGAAAAATATTTCTATACTAAGAAAAATTGTTTTTTCTATAGTAAAATTCGCCCAATACAAGGCTCAAGAGTCACTCAAAATAGAGTGTTTCATTCTGCATCAATTTGTTGAAAAAAATTTTGGTGGTATAGATACTTAATTGGTAGATACACGTTCCACTTCAATGGAAACATGAACAGTAATATGGACTTGTTATGTGATAAATTGTAAGACTAACAGATAATTCAACATGAACACTGCTGTGTAGAAGAAACCTTAAGAAAAAAGCTAAGTTATTCTTAATAACAGACCAAAACAATGACAGAGAATCAACTACACTATATCAGGTTTTATTATGTGAGTCAGTGTTTTCATAATACAATTAGTATTAACCAACTGAAATTGGTCAAAGTTTTAAGAGAAATTTACATTTATAATTTCTGTCTGAATTTCTGGGAGGGGGAGTTATCATTATTTACACTATTTATATTTAAACTATTGTCTTCATCTTTGTTGCTGGTATCACAACGTTTCAGCCGTTGGGCCCTCCATCCTTCCTCAGGTGTATATCAAGCTAGGTAACCTACAGGGAATTCTGAACTGAACCCTTTATTTAATGTACAGTGTTAGACTCTTCTTGTTCCACTGCCCACATCTCAGAATATCTCAATCTAATTCTTATTTATAGTACTGCTCAGTTTTTGCTTGTCCATTTCCACTGAGTTCAAGTAGACACTACCCAACTCAGGGATTTACATTTATATGATGAATATCTAAAATGAGTTTCAGCTATCTATCATTATTAAGGATATACACAGATATGTGTGTAGATATTAGTTCAAAAAGTGAAATCAGTGAGTAGAGTTCCAATTCCAGTTTACTCTGTTGTATTCAATTTCACAGAGATACCCTTGTGAAAGGCACAAATCTGTCTATGGGTTAAACAGCACTGTAGCCTGGACTCTCTAGTATAGTGTGGCAACCAATATAAAAGAAGGAAAACTCTGAAATTCAAACAGACAATGAAAAACCAATCTGCTATCTTTTCCCAAAATGCATGGTAATACAAATAATAAAAAATGGAATCTGTGGAGAGTCATGATCATTTACACCCTGAAGGGATATGGCATTAAAAAACAAAAAGTAACCTGTGGAGAGTCATGACAATCTGCATCTTGAAGGGATATGGTATTAAAAAAAAGAAAAGGAATCTGTGGAGAGTCATGATCATTTACATCCTGAAGGGATATGGCGTTAAAAAAACTAAAAAGAACTTGTGGAGATTCATTATAATCTGGATCTTGAAGGGATATGGTATTAAAAAAGAAAAAGAACCTGTGGAGAGTCACCTCCTGTGCATTAGTGGCTTTTTTGCCTTACTTAGGATGAAATGATTAAAAGAAAATGTGGACAATAGTGAATATTTTATGGGATGTGAAGAAGTATTGTCTTACATGAATATACATCTTAATTTCAAGTATCTTGGTTGTAACCTGTATCCCTCAAGAAACATCTTCCATGATGGTATTATAAAGTTATTTATTAATAGGAAGATATCATTGGAAATTACAAAAAGTTGAATAGAGATCATAGAACAATTAAACAGAAATTAAAGAAAAAAAATGGCTTGATGAATGTCACATAAAGAAATTTGAGAAAAATGAACTGGGTAAAAACCAAGAAAAGTGGATTGACCAACAAGAAAATTGATGATACTGTGAATGAAAGCAGAGATTAAAAACAAAATTAAAATATTAAGAACATTGGCTAAAACCATGAAAGTAACCAAACTACTGCATTTAAGTAAACATAGTAAAATGTAGAAGTTAGGTGAAGAAGTACATGAAAACTGATTTTTGGCAGTAATTTTTAATGATAAATATAGATTGGATGAATCTGATGGTTGCATAATAGACTGCATCCTGAAACAGTCAACCAACAAGTCTCAAAAGACAATGGTGGAAGATATATAACATCTTAGGTAAATATTGTTGGTAGTCCCTGCAAATTTAATGATGGTATCAAGATAAATATTATTATTTTGTTAATTTCAAAGCAATTCCTTCTTGACTTTCTCATATTAATAGCAAGAAAGGAATATCTCTTGTCATTATTCAATTTTTGATCAGAGTCAAAAAGTTTCATAGGTTAAGGAAAGAAGGCTTGGAAAATTTGACAGAAGACAAATTGAAGGTAAAAGTGGTAGAGGGAAACTACATACTTAGCATACTTGAATAAATGGGTGGCATAACATGGTTTAGGTGAGATGAAAAACAATTTATTAAGAGCTTGTGGAGTTACTCCACTTATTTTCCTAAAAAAAATTGCTACTAGGGGACGTTCCCTAGGCTTATCAATAGGTGGTAACATTCTCTGTCATGCTCTTTTTCCTTTTTCAACTCAGGGATAGTAAGATGTAGGTCGAATGAGGAAAACGCTTTCCCACTGGGGAACACGCATGTACACATTTTCTCTGGGACCCTAAATTACAAACACACAAACAATTGACTAGTTTAAATGTTTCTACTTTCATATTAATTTTTGTAACACACAACAATATTCTATTGTCTATGCATACCTTTGTTTTTTAAAATTCGCTTGAGGATGAAATGGAACTAATGTTTTTAATTTAATTACAAAATTAAATTTGAAGATTTTAGCTTCCATTTTTGAAACATGGTTAGAACTGTGTAGCAAAACAAACATATTTTAAATCAGTTAATTTATAATATTAATGCTCTGTAAATTTACATTGAGCACTATTTTGTAAAAATAAAAATAAAAATATCTATAAGAACACTGGATTATATATCTTACTGTTCTTTCTTTTTATTTATTTATTTATATATATATATATATATATATATATAGTTTCATTGTTACTTTGTTATTTATTAGAAAAAGTTATAAAAACTTTCATGAAACAGACACTTTTTGAAATTGTTAATAACAATGCTTGGTAGAAGCATAAAATAGGATACATTTATCAATGACAAACTTAATATTTTTTGGCATTGCAATTATGACAAAGTGTAGAAATGGCTATTCATAAAGATTAAACCATAAATAAAGGGAGCACGTCTGACCATTTTTATTGGTTTCTTGTTTGCATAAAGATGTTAAAATATGAAAGCATCATAACACAAATTAAAACAATATGGCCACTAAAAATTATAATAATAAATAAATAACTGAATAATCATCAAAAGAATAGCAAAAATCATTTCTGAACAAGATTCAAAGAAAATGTAAGGCTCTATTGTTCAGTCATGTCAGTGATGGTTATACTCACTTTCTGAGTCAACAGCCACTAATGTATGTATGTATGTATGTATGTATGTACGTGTAAGGTTAATATGGGTTTTCAAGCCTTGAATAGTAACTTTCCTAGAGATAATGTCTTGATAAAAACACTTGGTGTACTTGGGCTACTGTGAGTGCCTGAGTTAGGCATCAGGAAAAACTTGTAAAAGCTTGCTCAAATTATGACAAATCCTTTGTCAAGCTGGACCCATCTTCCTCAGTGCAAAATAATTCCTGCCTCAACAAAAAATCATGGTTATGTATTTATGCTATGAACAATAAAATATAATTTCTTATTTCTTCATATTGTTGTTTTTGTTAATGGCTGCAACTAAAAGTAACATTGTATCTCTTCAGAACTCCTGCATGTCCTTTAAGAATTTATATCTCTATTATTATTTTTTTTTTACTTGTATGACACTAAACTACATCCAGTAGCAAGGCCTCTGATCAGGAGCTTTTAATAATAGTGGAATTAACTCTTAATTGCTGTTGTTTCCAGGTCCACCGTGGCCCAGGGGGGGGGTAGCACCTGTTAGAGTTCCAGCTATGGACAAATAGTGAACAATCAAACTGTGGTCAAAGCATGAAAAAATACATTAGAAAAATTACCAGTGAAAAAAAAAAAATTACCAGCAACACATTTTTGGAAAAAAATACCAGCAATACATTTTCATAGTAAAAAAAAACAAATTACCAACTATACGTTTTCAAAAAAAATCGTACCAGCAATACATTTTTAGGAAAAAACTTGGCATTAAATGACCCATAAGCAATTGATATGCCATTAAATAAACCAAATCAAAACTGTTTCTTTAAAAGTTAGCATCCACTCTAGTTTCCTTTTGATCATCTATGAGACCATTGCTAGTGCTTCAGTAATTACACTGTAATTATGATGGCAATTCTTTTTTTTTTCCTCCATTTCTGAAACCAATATGCAAAATCCTGTTTGCTTATCTGTTTCACCTTCATTCAGGCTCAGACAAATTTTTTTCTGTCTGTAAATATGCATGTGCAATTCATTTAACTCCCCACTTCATATGTTCATTTGCATTTTATTTAACTCCCTTCCACCACATTTTGATTGTTGTCAATAATGAACAATATTTTTTTTAAACTTAAATGAAATTGTTTTTCTGCTCATCTGAATCCCATATCTCTATAGACAGCTATTGTTCCAAGATCATTATATTGTTTTGCTTTTCAGCAAGAAAACTGTTTGCACAGTTCTCAGTGTACTACTCTTCCTCCTAATAAATGTGTATTTAGAATGTTAGCATCCCAATAAGACCCGAGTTAAAATCTCATTATGGTCAATTGGTCAGGGAGATGGCTTTTGACATAATCAGCCTACAGAGATGATACCAGTATATTGTAGTTTTTTGAAATGTCTGAAAACAAACCACAGTTTGACCTAAGCCTTGTCGACGAAATATAGTAGACGAAACTGTTCATAAGTTACTGATGGTTGAACTTGCAAAAAGTAACAAGCAACTGTGACTGAGGTTTTGTGTGCACCTGATTTGTTCAAGATTATGTACTCTCTTCTAGAAACTGTAACTAAGGTTCACTCAGCATATTTGCAGTATAAACAATGGGGGGCATTGTGGAATATTTCCTTATAAGGAAACAGCAGATATTATCATTAGAGATGAAGAGGACAGATACTAGATTTTCCTTTCCTTGCTTACCCCGCTCCCTGCCATATTGATGGGATATGGCTCAATGCTGGCTTAAAGCTAGAATTTCCCCACAAGCAATGTTACACTGGCTTCAATATTCATCTGACCATCCCTCTTTGGTGCAATGAGGGAGATATTGGTACAGGATTGTTACCTCAGGGACCTCATTTATTTGTTACGTTCTATCCAAAGACAGAAACATAATTGAGCGATAAAATGTAGTTTGTCTACCCAAAGAAAGATACATTAATCCCAGCCCAATGGCTAGCAATTCAAGAAAAGCACTCATTTGTTGGTTCAGTCAGTCATTTAAGTGCCACATGTGATACACAAGCAATCATATATCTTCCGATACATGACTGATGAGGCAGAAGATTTTTTCTGAAGTAAACTGACTGCCAACCAAGGCTAAAAAACCCAGTTTATCCTGCTATTTAACTCACAGCTGTGGGGAGAAGAGATGGATTCACACCTTTCCCAAGAGTATTTGTGCATGTGAATATAACGAACTTGACTGGAATTTGAACTCAGCTCTCCAAGTCTTCATTCTGAGCTGATATCAATCACACCACCAATAAATACTAAATGTTCCTTTTTTAGGAAATGGTTAATATTATCATTACCACTGCACTGTAGGCATCCATTTATCTCACAAGATAAAAGTAGCACATTGGTCAAAATTCAATCCTTTGATGGTGAAATTGGAGTTTGTTCTTTCAGGTACTGGCCTAGGCAATGCTATATGGAGGTCATGTGCTGCCCAAACTACATTGCCTCCCACTCAGCCCAGCCCTACCGGCAAGATACAAAAGAATACAAGATGCTACATTTGGGGCATGCTTGGCTGCAAGAGTTGCCAGAAGGTGTTTCAGTATTGACAGACAACCGCCTTCAGGGCTCAGGGTTTTCTCTTTGGTTTTACTTTTCTGTGCTTAGTTGGATATGATTGCAAGTCTGAGTAGGTTTAAAATCTTAGATGGACTTCCTCCTTGAGATGTTGAGCTTCATCTATCCATTGCAAGTAATGTCTTCATTTCACACTGGTTGCCATTACTATACTTTTATTAATATTGCTTTTATTATTTCTAGCACAACAGAAATCAGTTATGAACATTCTTGCAATATAAATGTTATCAAAATATATGTTCTGGATCTTAAGTTGATTACAAAAGTGAGGTAACAAAAAGATATTTTATATTTAAACTCACAATAATATAATCTAAGCCAGGGGTGGGCAAACAATGGCCTGCAGGCCACATGCGGCCTGCCAAATGTTAGTAAATTTGAAAGAGAAAGTTACCAAGCAACACCAAATAATTGTTACAAGCAACTTGATGCCTAATTTTAACAAACTTGTAAATGACTGCATTTAGATACATTATTCTCATTCAGTCATTGAGATCTTTCTGTTGCTCAGTTACTTTGTTTTTCAAATAAATCTCTTTCATGTGAAGTTACTACATAAAAATATCAATAAAAATTTATTTTTTCTTTAAAATGAATTAATTTGTTTTCAAACAAATCTGATTCATGTGAAGTTTCTACTTTAAAATCTAAATTAATATTTTTCTTTAAATTTAGTTACTTTATATGTGTTTTATTTGAAGTTTCTGTTTTAAAATATTAGTAAGAATTGTTTTTTATTTCTTTACACAGAGTTAATTTGTTTTTCAAATAAATATGTTTACAACTTTATAATATTAATTAATTATTTTTTTTTTAAAACAAGGGTATTTTGTCTTTCAAATGTGTTTCATGTAAATGTTCAACTTAAAAATACTTATTAATATTTTTTTCCATTGTGCCATGTGTCCTTCAGGATAAAGACATTAGTTAGATCCAGTGATAGGGCCCAAAGAGTTCAATACCTGGTTAAGGGAGTGGAGAACTTGCAGAGGGGAATTAACAGGAGATAACTGATAACTGACATCCATTAGACATGGCATGTGGAACTAGAACAGTCTACCGCAGTGAGCAAAATAAAGGGTTCAGTTCGACATTCCAACGACCTGAAGACGGTCAGAGCATACAACGGCCGAAACATTGTAATAAATATGGCGACAAAGATGAGGACAATAGTTCGAATAATGTAAATAGTGTACATAATACCTCATCTCATAAATATAGACAGATACCTTTTTTGTCTATTTTAAATATCAATTATTTTGAGTTAATATACTATGTGGCCAAATAAAATTAGGAATTTTAGAATATGGTCCTTGCACTGATAAGTTTGCCCACCCCTGATCTAAACCAATCTGAGATAAAGGAGATTTATTCTAAAATTGCAGATTTATATATATTTATTATCTTTATTATTGTTTAATCATATAATATATATATATATATATATATATATATATATATATATATATATATATATATATATATATATGGGCATGTGTCTGAGTGGTTAGAATGTTCACAT
The DNA here is from genome assembly GCA_903632075.3 of Acanthosepion pharaonis. Classification (NCBI taxonomy): domain Eukaryota; kingdom Metazoa; phylum Mollusca; class Cephalopoda; order Sepiida; family Sepiidae; genus Acanthosepion; species Acanthosepion pharaonis. The sequence goes on from CAHIKZ030003326.1 coordinate 5,655,452, forward strand.
TCTGAACATGAGACCCAGTTTCAAATCTCACCATGGACACTTTGTCAGGTAGAAAACTTTCTGATATTGTCAGACTAGAGGGGTCAATCCCAGCATGCGACACCTTTGGAAAAAACCTGAAAACCATACCATGGGTTGACCCAAGCCTTGTGAGTGAAATTAAATGGAACACTTGGGAGGGCTGTCGATAGCTGTGCTAGCACGTAGTCACAAGTCATCATGGCCGAGGCCTTGAGCATGCCAGCCTTGTTCAAATTGTTGATCATGCTAGATAACACACTCGTTCCCAGAAACTGTAACTGAGGTTCGCTCAGCATAGTTGCATTATAAACCACAGGTGGACTCTGTGGGTGCTGAGTAAACACAAATGCACCTGAGCAAGCGTCTACAATAGGGATTGGCTAGGCGCCCTAGTAGACAGGTATCCTCGAATATGAGTGGCCAGCTATACATATATATATATATATATATATATATATATATATATATTTGTATACATACATATATATATATATATATATATATATATATATATATATATATATATATATATATATATATATATATGGTAAAATTCTTTGTAATTTTGTTCATACAGTTTGAGAATGATGGTCTTTATTAGGACATACAGGCTCCATTCACTCAAAAGGCCTTTTTAACCATTGATTGAAGAAAGTTGTTTATATATATATATATATATATATATATATATATATATATTTGTGTGTGTGTAAAAATTCAGATAAAAATATATCTGTAAAGACTATAAATAAAGGTAAGAGGGAAACCTTTTATAGCAATGTGTTTCCTTCCTTAAACTTGTTTTAATCACTTGCTTTGATAAGGTTCCTCAAGGAACAATGCCCATTGGTATAAATGGTTTTCTTCATATATTTTCTTTTATTTACATATATATATATATATATATATATATATATATATATATATATTCATCATCAGGCAAGTCTTGACTTCAAGAACGAAGATTTTGGAGGATTTCTCTCATCTGCTGCAGGATGTTTTATGCCCAACATTGTCCAAGCAAGAAATGCAGCATTTTCTGCATCATTTGCAGAAAATCTGTCATTTGGTAGAAGTGTCCAACTTGCAATAAGGCATCTACTCAAGCTTTACAATTTGCTTCAGAAAGTTGTCTGGTTGTCGGGTAGAGCTTGTCTTTACCTTTTACAGGTGCCACTAGAAAACAGGAGGTTACAGTGAGTGAAAGTGAATGAGAGAGATTGAAAATGGGGAGGTTTGAGGAAAGTGCAGAAAAGGAACAAACTTCAAGAAGAGGGCAAATGATGTTGCATTTAAATTTTTGAAGATTGTAGATATCAGGGAAACAAGAAATTGGAAGTGAGTTCCACAGGTGAGAAGTGCGAGAAAAAAAACTGTTTAAGTAGGATTGACGTTGCATCTAATTAGTTCAAAAGGAAAACAGTGAGACATAGTTGCCAATCTAATAAAATGCTTAAGCTCGTGTAGTTAGGACACCAGAAAAAAAAGCTTGTACAAGCAGTTACTATGAAAATATTTGTAGAACAGTCAGAAGAAAGAAATGTCAGTGAGAGAATGACTGGATGCCAGGTCAGGACCTATTGTATTGCAGAACCATCCGTGGATTTTATCAAAAATTTCAAGATGCACCGTAAGAGCACCAGATCAGATATGGCAACAGTATTCAATACATGGACAAATGGTAGATTTATAAATGTGTAAGATAGATTCTGACAAGAAGAAAATTTTGGCATAACACAATGAACCAACCTTCCTTACAGCGGATGTAGCAATTAACTTGATATAGTCAACCCACTTCATGTCTGTGGAAAACGTGTGGCCAAGAAAGCTTAGAGTGTCACTCTCCTGGAGTTCAGCATCAGCCATCCTGATGGTAGGCAAAAAAGGTTGTCTATAGTGGTTAAATGAAAGCAGTTTTGTTTTGGAGGGGTTCAAATTTACAAGCCATTTCTTGCCCCAGTTAATCACTGGTTGGAGGTCCTTTTCAAGAGTAATTGCCAGGTTTAATTTTTTGGATCTGTTGGATTTGCTACTAAAGCAGGAGTAAATGGTAGTGTAATCTGTATAAATACCTAGCTGGAAACTGATATTGGTAACCTCAGTTGCCCACTGAGTGTAGTTTATTCCACAGGAGATGATCCTTTCCAAGGAGTTTTTCATTAGGACCCAATTTGAAGATTATTTGAAAGACAGCAGTTTTTGAACCTTGGGATATGACATACCTAGGATTGGTATGTTTTTTTTAGACATAATCTCAGTGCATATGGCTCTTGCTGACTTTAATATCTGTGTTAGTGATGAAGTCACTTTAGTGTAAATTGATAATGGTGCAGAGGCAATGTTAATGAAAGTTCTTAGGTAGAAAGATAAAGCATCAGTATATGACACCAGATCTGGTTACCTATCACAAGGTGGGTAACACTATTTTGTTGACTCTTGTTTTTTGTGTGTCTCATGATTTTCTTGATTCTCATGACATTTTTTGCAGTCAGTCTACAAAAACTTGGTTTACCTTAGCTAATCTGTTTTTTTTTCCAGTCTGGTTCTTGGTGTATTATTTAGATGAGAACTAGACTAGCTTTGTTGCTGCTACTGTTTAGGAATATTAGACATTCATATTTCATTTGTAAGAAGGAAGTTCCTTTCAGACAATTTCTTCCCAAGAACTGCTACTTTGTGGAACAAACTCCTGTGAGGATGCTTCCCCCAGACACTACAATCTTTACCTCATCAAGTCTAGGGTTAACCATTATCTATCCTATATATCCTCATAATCTGCACTTATTAACTCCTCCTCTTACATCAATAGAAAACCCCTGTTTAGTAACCCTCTACCTTGAGTAAACTATTAAGTGAACAAATGTTTGTGAAGAAGAGCTTCGTGATTGGATCAAGAACTTGTAGTAAACATTCATACACAAATACTTGACGACTTACATACATGCATATATCTGAGAGAAATATATAAAATTGTTAAACTGATGGAATTATATTTTGTCTCTGAGACAAATCCACTTTAAATATAGACTCTCTAGAATGTAAGATAACATTTCTTTTGTAGAGCTAAGTAGATAAATTGCTACTGAATGAGTTGAAACTTTATCTTGCCATCTTTATTTCTAGACATAAAAATATATAAAATGATGCAACACAGAGACCACTGCAATCATTCTTCTTCTTCTTCTTCTTCTTCATCTTCTACTTCTTCTTCTTCTTCTTCTATATGCCATATCTTCCTTCAGGATGTGTGATCATGGCTCTCAACAATTTCCTGCTTTGTAGCTCTTAATAATTTTTTTTCTTTTTATCTTTCTTAAACCTTTTCCAACATCCATTAACTCAAGCTTGCGAGATAGGTTATGCATTGTTTTCCTCTTGGCCCCTCTTGCTTTCAATATGTCCTGTGAGTGTCAAATTTTCAGGCCCTCTTTCCTCATTACTGCCCAAGAAATTTCAACTCTCCCTTCCTATCCTTTTTATTTCCATTATCTCTAAAACTTCATTGTCGTTCACATGTTCGGTCCATGATATTCTCAGCATCCTTCTGTAGAACCACATTTCGGTTGCTTCAATTTTCTTCTTCATCTGCAAGGAGATTGCCCAACATTCACTGCCATATAGGAGAACTGATATTACATAATAGTTCAGCACACTTTGTTTCTAATAAAATATCTTGCTTAGCTTTTGGAAGGCATCTTTCCTTATCTCAATGTGCCTTCAGATTTCTTGTCACACTTTTCATCCTCTGTTAAAATAATTCCCCAGATTGCATTTGCTTGATTTTGGCATCTCCAATTTGTAATTTGTATGATGGGCCATCCCTTTTGCTAACAACCATGCATTCTGCCTTCTTGCAATTAATCCTTTCATCTAGCTATCCTTCACTACTTTCTGTAGGAGTTCTTGTAGTTTTCTTTCTGTGTCTGCTATTGTTATGATGTTAATTTGGGGTTAATAAAGACAAACGCCAAATAACATGTAACAATAAAATGGGGTTTATTCGGTTGGTAATTTGGTACAGATATCGCCTGAGTAGTCTATAACTAACTCAGCTCAGAACTCCTTCTACACTGTCTTTTGACATGCCACTAGTTAACGTCCTTGTTTGTAGACGAGTTCATCTTCAAGAGGGGTGGTAGGTTCCTACACAACAGCTATCAACACTGTGTCATCTGCATATCTTATGTCACCTTTTCTAATTATTGCCAATTGTGATATTAGTTCATTGAATGATAGATACTACATGAATAATCACAAAAGTTAATTATATGAGGATGTATCAAAATTATCTTCGTTTTTTTATTATTATTATTATCATTACCCATTCTCAAGTCTGTGGAAAGTGTTAAGCGTTTCAAGAATGCAGGAAAGTGCTCACCCCTATCTTAGTATCAGCCTGTCAACTTCCTTATCAGCAAATTAATTAAGGCTATAATCAGCAATAAGATCATTGACCACCTCAACAGAGACAACCTCTTGAGAAACAAACAATAAGAATTCTAATCACCTCAGTCCACTGCTGATATCCTGTCATTACTCAGAGAATCAGTGAGGCATTAGAGATTAAATACATCCTAATAACAATTGCATTAGAGGTGTTGAAGGTCTTTGACAAGGTGTGGCATGGAGTGTTGCTACACAAGATCTGCCACTAAGGAATCACTGGAAGAATTTTCTCAATAATCAAGGTCTGCCCAACAGGTAGGTAGTTGTTAATGGTCAGTCTTGTAAGGCCAATGAAATCAATTCAGGAGTCCTACAAGACTTGCTTCTTAGTCTATCTCTCTTTCTGCTTTACATTAATGATCTGCCTAAGAGTATACTCTGATCTTATAGTGGTATACAGGTACACTGCCAAAATTCTAGATGACCAGAGCCTGGTAGCTGATTTTTCTTCTGAACTAGCTCTAACATTTCAATGGGGTTAAAAATTGGCTGGTCACATTCGATAGCTCCAAAACCAAGCTATCATCATCACTGAGTAGATGCTGAATTTTCTATCTATCACAATGAACGTGTGTTCTCTCTAGTGATCTCTTGCCTTGAATACCTACAGAGACAAGATCACTCCAGACCTTAAGTGGAACTCATATACATATGACCCATCACTAAAGATGTTGAAAAATGGTCAATTCCCTGTACCACTTAAGTAAGTACTCGACTCTTCCTGCTATCCTTTACAACAACCAGATCAGGCCAAAAATGGAGTAATGCTGCCATATCTGGGATGGAGTTGCTCTGTCTTCACTTTCTAAGTTTGATAGAGTTCAAGAGCATTTATGCGACCTTGTGGGTGATGAATTATTTTTCACACTACATTTCCTTTCCCATAGGTGAAACATTGCAAGCCTCTCATTAATCTATTGCTATTTCCATAGCTACATTCCCTAGTTCCACCATTTCTAATTTTAACTGCTAAGACCCCCAGGCCACTGTAGCAAACCACCCACATTCCCTTATATTCCATTAGTGAGAAGTAAGTTCCACTCAAATACAGCTCTTTTTCATGATCTGCTGCTTTGTGAAACCAACTCCCAAGAGGATGCTTCTCCAACCACTACAATCTTAACCTGTTCAAGTCTATTGTTAACTGTTCACTTTCTTACATATCTTCACAAATTGTTTCTGCTCACACAATAAACTCCTTCAGTAACCATCTACATTGAGTGACTCTTGGGCCTTGTATAGAGTGAACATTAGTAAAAAAAAAACATATATACAAAGACTATGAAAAGAGTTCTTCTTTTATGTGCTATAACCCTTCAGAACATTGGCACTTATAGCTCTCCACAATTTTCTATCCTTTGTACTTCTTAGCATAATTTTATAAATGTATGAGTAAAAGATTTAGTTTTTAAAATGTTGGAACCTTTTTGCTTCAAATCACATACAATGTGCAGACATGTTGCATACATATTTTAATATCGTTTTATTACTTTCTTAAAAATTTCAAAACAGTTCAGCACTTTTTTTCTCTTTGCACAATGGTCTTATTCATGTTCATCTGAAATATAATGCAACATATCTTTAAGCAGGAAAAATTCTAGCAGTTCATATTTTTTTCTTTTAATGTCACTTGTAGCTTAGAGAATAAAGAAATATTGACTTGATTTTGTACAAACGATTCTTTCTAGTCTATAATCATATTAAAAGAAGTTTCCAAAAAGACTTTAAACTCACATATTTACAAAAATGTGAACAAGAAAGAAAGATTCAAAAACATTTTTTAATCCATGCAACTTTAAATATATTTCAGTTAGTCAAGTGCCATACATGATACACATTTGGTTGATCATGTCTTAATTCATGACTGACTAGGCAGAAGATTTTCCCATAGTCAGTTGTCATTTGTTTCTGCAGTAGACTGGTTTCCAACCAAGGCTATAGGATCCAGCTTGTCTTTCTATTCAACCCATAGCTAGGAGTAGAAGAAATGGATTTATATCTTTCACCAGGGTATTTGTGTAAGTGAATATAACAAATTCAACTGGAATTCAAACTCAGCTCTTTGATTTCTCATTCTGAGAATGAGAAACCATTACACCACAAGGCTGATCCAAAATATATTTACCAAACATTAAAAACAAAAATATAATAACAGCTAGGTGGAAGTTAGATGTAATAAATGAGTATTGTATTCTTTTAATGGAGAACATCTTTACAAGAATCAGATCAGACTAAAAAAATGAAGTATCACTGCCATCTTGGGTTGTCTTGCCTAATCCTCATTCTCCAGCCTTGATAGAGTTCAAAAGTATTTAAGTAGCCTTAGTGAGGGTGAGGAATAATTCTCCACCCTAAAGCCCTTATCCAACAGACAAAATGTTGCCGGCTTTTCTTTTTTTTTTTTTTTTTAAGCATTTCACCCCAAGCAAGCAGGAAGCCACTAGAATGCAAGGGGTTACAGAAAATTTAGAGCAAGATCAGATAGGAGTGATAGAAGAAAGAATGAGGAGAAGGATAGTGGAAAGATCAAGGCAACTGGAGATGTCGATTAACATTACATTTAAATAGTTGGAGATTATAGCTCTCAGGGAAACTGGAATAGGGAAGGGAGTTCCACAGGTGAGAGGTGCAAGACATGAAGCTATTGGTGTAGAAGAGATGGCTACATTTAGGAGTTTTGACAGTGAAGGGGTGAGAGTGGGATGCCAGCCTCGTAGGGGTGTGAACTCATGAAGTCTGGGAACCAGCGAATGCAGCTCCTCGGAGCAATTGCCATGAAAGTATTTGTAAAACAGACAGAGAGAGGCGATGGCGCATCTGTGAGAAAGTGAATGTAGACGAGATGCCCGATCAGGGCCAATTATATTGCATATCCACCTCTGGAGCCTATCAAGAACCCCGAGGCAAACAGAAGGGGCTCCAGACCATATATGGTAGCAATACTCTATGCAAGGGCGAATTGTTGATTTGTAGATCTGGAGGATCGATTCTGGGGAGAAAGATTTCCTGGCGCAGCACAGGGAGCCAACTTTCCTTGCGGTGGATGAAGCAATTGACTCAATGTATTTATTCCATCTCAGGTCGGCTGTCAACATGAGACCGATCAGCTGCAGAGAGTTGCTCTCGAGAAGTTGAGCGTCAGACATTCTAATGGGGGTCAGGGAAGGATCTCTGTGGTGATTTACCACTATATTGCTATTACTACAGCAGATGTTCAGATGACTGACATTGCTCCATTCCACCAGTTTAGACCTTCACAGCTAGGACACACCAAGCCATGTTCACATTGGCAGACCATTCCCATTTCCTTTTATAAAAAGCAAGATCCACTGAGACAGTTTCTTCCCCAGAACTGTTACTTTTTGGAACTCCTGAGAAAACGTTTCCCTGACAACTACAATCATGGTATATTTAAGTCCAGGATCAACCAATATCTATTCTACTCATCATCATAATACTCTCATACTTTCCTCTTCATTATGACAATCTCACTGAATAACAATCTGTCTACCTTGAGTGGCCCTTGACACTTGTATTGGGTGAACTAACAGTAAAAAAACAAGCAAAAAACATTAACAAGGTGCAAAAATATGTTACATGCCTTCTCTCTTGTCCTGAAAAGATAAGTTAGCAAATATTACAAAAGTCTTTACTTATAAATCCAGCATGCAATGCTGCAAGAAGTTCTGTTTTTCTAACATGTCAGGGAAGCATCTCCTTTCATGGCATCTACCCAAAACTGTTAACTGCCCAGAGTAGGCTCCAGAAACTGGGGGTTAAATATCACATGATCAGCCAAAACATAAAGGCCCCCTGAGTGTTGGGCTTAATGTACAATATAAAACCTAGAAGTATTTTTCTGTACGACCACATTGCTATCAAATGTGATGCAAGGTTGAAGTTTAAAGTAGGTTTACTGGCAATACCATGGAAAAATTGTCCAAGCCCCCTCAGTACTTACCCTTTTGGGTATGCCTCAGGAACTGGGCAATAAACCCAGCCCCCTCCCAAAGGTATTGCCTGGGAGAGGGCAGATCCCCTAAGGCTTGGGTTTAATGACCAATAATAGAACAGAATTTAAGACAACATACATGGTGTTCTTAGCACCCTTCTATAGAATCGCATTTCTTTTACTTCAAGTATCTTTTTCATCTTTGAGGAAATTGTCTAGCATTCACTGGAAGCATTCATAGGAAGATAGACATTACATAGCAGTTCAGAAAAAAGAAAAAAATCATCATAAACATAAGGATTTGCTACTTCAAAATTATTTAAAACTGGTTGCATATGAAAATAAAATAAAATATATTAATAGCATGTGAGAATATTGCAAATAATTTTCCTGCATCATATTTCAGTAGAAAGAAGCTATCTTAAAGTGCTAATTCTTAGACATTTTACCAACTAAGAATTCTCCTGGCACAGTGACATCTGGTGCTGGAAAAAGTAATCATTTTTAAGGACTCCTTACCATCATGAATTAATTTATATACTTTTCTCCTTAGGAAGCTGATCTGTTAAAACAGTGGTAAGTTTTTCTTGTCATATAATCAATTTTTGAAAAGCAATTCTGATGCTGTTTATGAAATGCTAAATGAAACAAATGGTAAATATATTTTACAAGAACCTTTTTTTTTAATTTATTTTTCATCAGTATATTCAAAAATGATTCATTCTCATAGACTGAAAAATCCATCAGTTGTAATAAAAAAAATAGTTTCTTATAATCATACCTACAGTGCTTAAAACGTTTCTTAGTCTCTGATGAAATGCTTCAGTGTAGCTTTTGTAATGGTGGGTATATGTCTTTGCAGTTATCCTCATCATTACATTTTATTGTGCTATATCAAAAGTATTTTTATTTTAGAATTATGAGGAACCTCTTAAAAGTTCCTGTAAGTTTATTTAATGCTCTACATATGGTTAATTTTGATGATCCTAGATCTTTCTTAAATATTTACAGAACTTTATTCCAAAGCTAATTTCATGAAAAATGCTCTACATATGATATCATTGATGATCTGAAATGTTATGAAAATTTTAAAGCGCTTGTGATTTTGTTCTTTACATTGTATTTTAAAATAGAATAATTAACAACCTGTGAACATCTATTTCTTGGTTTCATTTCAAAAGTCAAGTCACCAACCTTAAAACTTGTAAGCCAGTTTTGGCTCAGATAGTGTTTCATTTATTTTCACTTGCTTTACTGTCTTCAAAAAAATGTCTCGAAATTGCCTTAATCTTGTAACTGTTATTACAACATCTGAAAACAAAATGTACAGCTGAATAACATTGATAATGATATAATAATAATGATAATAATAATAATAATAATAATGATGATGATAATAATAATAATAATAATAATAATAATAATAATAATAAGGATGATCCTGGAAAACTGCTTCCGTGAAAAAAAAAATCTTAGTATTGCCTGGATAGATTATCGTAAAGCATTCGATAGTGTACCACATTCCTGGATCTTAAAGTCTTTAAGTATGTACAAGGTATCACCCGTTATCATCAATTTCATCAAACAATGTATGTCGATATGGAAAACTACACTTTACCTCAATCATAAAAATGGAACCTATAAGTCTGGCGAAATAAACATCAATAGAGGAATATTTCAAGGTGACTCTTTGTCTCCTTTATTATTTTGCATATCACTTATAGCATTAACCAGCCAACTTAACAAGACAGAATGCGGTTTACAAAAAATAGCTCAAAAGAAAATAAACCATCTATTTTACATGGATGACTTAAAATTGTATGCTAGGAATGACAATGAGCTGGAAGGTCTTCTGCAAACTGTAAAATGCTTCAGTGAAGACATCGGAATGAAATTCAATTTGGATAAATGTGCTAAAGCTACAGTTTTACGAGGATCGCTACAACAAACTTCCTCTATTAGTTTAGACCCTGCTGTAACAATAAAAGATTTAGAACAAGGAGAAGCTTATAAGTACCTAGGTGTAAATGAGAGTGAAGGAATTCACCATAAGAAAATGAAAGAAATAGTGCGTAAAGAGTACTATAGAAGGGTACGACTGGTATTAAAAACTGAATTGAATTCTCAGAACAGAATTATGGCCATTAATAACCTAGCCATCCCAGTGGTCCAATATAGTTTCAACATCTTGAACTGGACTCTAAATGACATCAGACAAATGGATTCTAAAACAAGAAAGCTTCTTTCTAAGTATAAGATGCATCATCCAAAGGCTGATGTAGACCGTCTATACATACCCCGTAAAGAAGGTGGAAGAGGTCTTATTCAGCTAGAATTGTCATACAAGACAACAACTATTGGCTTACTAACTTACATGGAAACAACAAATGACTGGATGATAAAATTAGTGAAACAACATGAAAACAGAAAGAAAAAAAATATTCAATAATAAAAGAAGGCAGTAAATACAAACAACATTTACATTTAGTAGATTCTGTAGTAAATCAAAACAGAAGCCAAGAACCAACTATTGCAGCAAAAGATATGAAAAAGAAAGCCAAGGATAAAGCCCTTGAACAAATGAAACAACGCTGGCAAGACAAACCTCTGCATGGCCAATATCCAGAACGTGCAAATAAACCCAATGTTGATAAAGTTAATACTCATCGATGGTTACGAGCATCTGGATTAAAGTCTGAAACTGAAGGCTTTATTCTTGCAGCGCAAGACCAGAGTCTTTTCACTAGGAATTTTCAGGCAAATATCATACATAATAATGTGGATCCAAAATGCAGGTTCTGTGACAAATACCAAGAAACAATAGACCATCTAATCTCAGGATGTTCTATACTTGCCCCCAAATGAATATAAAAATCGTCACGATAGAGTGGGGCAATACTTACACTGGACAATGTGCAAACACTTTGGAAAATGTGTAAGCAAACACTGGTATGAACATCGGCCAGCGCTGGTTACAGAAATAGAAGATGTCACCATTCTATGGGATTATACCATCCACACAGACAGAAAAAATTGAAGCAAATAGGCCGGACATTATTGTCAAAAAACCAGAAAGAAAAAAACTTGCCTACTAATTGATATGGCTTGTCCAGCGGATTGTAACATAGCAACCAAGGAATTTGAAAAACTATCAAAATACAAAGACCTGGAAATTGAAATAGAAAAAAATGTGGAAATTGAAAACAAGAATAATACCAGTGGTAATAGGTGCACTTGGAATTATAAAAAAATGGAACAAAACAACACATTGAAAGAATCCTGGAAACCCCAGCTTAAGAGACATACAGAAAATTGTCTTATTAAGTACAGCACACACACTAAGGAGAACTTTGTCTATGTAACGCTAGCAACTTCATCGGAGATAAAAAAAAAAAAAAAAAAAAAAAAATTAACATGAAATGTGGCCATAACAACACACCACGACCTGCCTTAGGTCTTTCCGCAGACTTGGTAGGTAGTGTGTCCATAGCAGAAATCGAATGATGATGATGATGACAATGATAATAATAATAATAACAATAAAATCAGTGGTCTTATGGGGGGTGGCAGAAGGCCTTATTATAACAGCACAAGACCAATGTTGACAAGGTTAAAATCATAAAGATGGCTCAAATCCTGCTTGTTGCTTATACCAGAAATTTGATGAAACTGTTGACCACATAGTATCCAAGTGCTCAGTCTTTGCTGGGCATTATTAGACATAACAAGCTGGGACAATATATTCATTAGTATGTCTGGTACTGAATTCCTGCATCCATTTTACAAACACCATCTGAATTATGTCACAAATGCTGATGGAGTGACTAGACTGTGGAATTTCCCAATCCTCACAGACAGGAAAATTGATGCAAATAAACCAAACATAGTCATAAAGGAACCAGCCAAATAATTGATATGACTTGCCCACAGGATTCCAATGTCTCTAAAGCAGAATTTCAAAAACTGTCAAATTAAAAATCATAGTAACAAAAATGTGGAAATTTAAGACTACAATTATCCCTGTTGTGATAGGAGCATTGGCGCTATGATAAAAGAAGGGGTACTGAAAATCATGTGAATAAAATTCCTGGACATATCAACATCTCAGAACTATGAAAGATTACTTTGTGAAAAACCACACATATCATCTGTAAAACCCTCTCTATCTAAACAAAACGTCCCAAATGTGTCTAGATAACTCTCTTTTATACCCGGAGGGAATGTGGTTATTAGGCACTTGAAAAAAAAATAATAATAATAATATTAATAATCTCAAAGAGATACAAAAAATTGTTCTAAGTACAGCCCACACTTTACAAAGGACTTTATCTATGTAAATTTTTTAATCTTTTTTTATTTTTTTTTTTAAGTGTAAAGTGTCATGATGCCATTTCTAACCTTAGGTCTCTGGGCGGGTCCCAGAAAGAAACGTGTAAATGTCAGAAAACAAAGGGAGAAGAAATGATCATAATAATAATAATAATAAGAAGAAGAAGAAGAAGGAGGAGGAGGAGGAGGAGGAGGAGATTGTTATTATTATTATTATTATTACCACTACTACCACCACCAGTACTTATCAGTGGTTATGTAGTGCATGTTTAAAAACTGAAACCAAAGATTTTATTCTGGCTGCACAGAGACCAATGCTTGCTAACTAGAAATTACCAAACACACATAGTGAAAAATTGTACTAACTCCAAATGCAGATTTTGTGATAAATATCCAGAAAAAACTGACCATCTTCTATCAGGTTTCACAGTGTTAGCACCCACTGAATATAAAATTTGGCATGATAGAGTGGGCCAATATCTGCACTGGAAAATATGCAACTTTTACAGGAAGGAAACTGTAAGAAACTGGTATGAACATCACCCAGACCCAGTTACTGAGATAGGACCTGTAACTATTTTATGGGACTTTACAATACACACAGACACAAAACAATCAAAGCTAATCAACGACCACAAAAACAGAATGTGCTTTCTTATTGACATGGCAGTCCCTGTAGATAGTAATGTATCTTTGAAGATCTTAAAAAAACTATCAAAATACAAGGATGTTGAAGTGAAAATCTAAAAAATGTGGCACATGAGGACATCCATAATTTCAGTTGTAGTTGGAGCCCTCAAATTGATTGGAAAAGGTTCCGGTAGACTCACTGAAGGGATTCCTGGTAACCCATGCCTTAAAGAAATATAAAAATTGTACTCACAAGTAGATCTCACACATTATGAAGAGCTTATGTAAAATTTGTGATCTTTGGGTTTTGTTTTTTTTACAAAAAAAAATGATCAGTGGAAAATGCCACAAAGCCATTTCTGACCTTAGGTCTCTGGTTGGGACCCAAAAGGAAATGCATATACAACAGAAGTTAAACAAAATAATAATAATCATAAAAGTAATAACAACATCATAGTATCATAGATAGCATTTACATGCATACAGAAAAGAAACTTTGAAATCAATGTCTTTAAACACAAGAGTACAATTATACATGCCTGTAAGTTTTCATTACTTATAGTCTTTGTAGATACAACTCTTTTTTTTTTTCACTTTTCTTTCTTTCAAATGAAAATTTAAGAATACTGATCTGTTACGTAATAATGGTCTTCTGACATGGCAATGAATCCTAGACAAACTTCTCACAGATGAAGAAGAGACTTGAGGTAACAGAAGTGTGGTTCTGCAGGAGGCTGCTAAGAATACCATGGACTGATCATATCAGTTACAAGGAAATTTAAAGGATAATGGAAACAAAAAGGATGCTTGTACTTAGAATCAGAAAGAAATAATTGAAATTTCTAAGGCACATAAGGAGGAATGAAGGCTTGGAGAATTTGACACTCACTGGATATACTGAAAACAAGAAAAAGAAGAAAGCAGCAAATAACCTACCTAACAAACTTGTGTTATTGGTTGGCAGGAGAGGGATTAAAAAAGATAGAAAAAAACAACAAGGATAGGAAGTTTATGGAGAGCTATGATCGCTCATGTCCTGAAGAGACACAGCACATAGAAGATTTGACTTTTCCCTCTATCATAAGTATGAATGTGCAAAGTCAACATTTGTATGTATACATATATGCATAGTAGAAATAGCCTATAAAACTAACCTTGAATAAAATTACTGCTGATTTTACAGATTGCAACATCTATCAGAGAGATGAAATTTACATTTTTATTATTGCATTATTCCAAAATTTTAACACATCAGCAGATAGCTATTAATGTTAACAAATAAGCACAAATAGTTATTAATTAAAAAAATTTGTAATTAATGTATAATATTATCCATAACTACATGTATCAGGTCATCCCATAAGTTCTGTCCGAATTTTGAATAAAGAAAACAAGTGACCAAATGTTACATTTAATTACAGATTCAATCAACAATGTATTTTCCCTGATAACCTATGACTTCCTTCCATCTATTAACAAGCTTACTAATTCCATTACTGTAAAATTCTTTTGGCTTTGATTTGAAAAACTCACAAATGTCAGTTTTAACCTCTTCCTGTGTTACAAAAGCTGTTTCTTCCAAATGATTCTGTAAGCTACGAAACAAATGGTAGTCTGAAGGAGCAAGATCGGGAGAATAAGGTGAATGAGGAATTTTTTCCCAACCAAGTTCTTCGATCTTTTGTGACATGATTCTTGTTGTGTCGGGTCGCGCATTGTCATGATAAAACATCACCTCTTTTCAATTCACTAGAGCAGGTCTTATTTTCCTCAAAGCTTGGTTCAAACACTCTAATTGCTGACAGTATATTTGAGCATTAATTGTTGCATTAGGTGGTAAGAATTCAAAGTGGATTATTCCTTGGCGATCCCACAAAATTGAAAGAAGAACCTTTTGCCCATGAAGTTCCTTTCTCAGTTGTGGCTTGGGTCCTTCCCCTTTACCAAGCCACTGTCTACAATGCTTAACATTTCAATAAAAGATCCATTTTTCATTGCCAGTCACAAGTCTATCCAAAAAAGGTGAAACAAATTGGCAAGAATGGAGAGAAGATCAGATGTCAACTCAGGATTTGAGGTTGTTTTCAGACAATTCATGAGGCACACATTTTCCAAGTTTAGGAACTTTTCCAAGTTGTTGAAGATGATGATGAACAGTTGTATGGTTTGAACTGAGAACCACTGCCAATTCCTCAACTGATAAAGTAGGATTTTCTTCAAGGGCTGCTTCAAGAAGCTTTTCATCAAACTCAACTGGGACATCCAGTTTGATCTTCATCTTCAAGAGTGAAATCTCCACCTCTGAATTTTGCAAACTATCTTCTGCAAGTTCTTTCATTCACATATTCCTCTCCATAAACTGAGTGAATGTTTCTAGCCACTTCAGCTGCTGAGTTTCCTTTCTTGAACTCATAAAGCATTATGTGCCTCAAATGATTCTTGGGTACTTCCATGTTAGCAGGGTTTTAATCAAACAAAATTTAATTTTATTGTTCTCTGAAATAAAATTTGATCAGTTTAAATGCATCTAAACATAAAAATAATGTTCAGCTCCATTATACATTATAAAATACTCTTTAAATTTCGTTCATTTTAACAAAAAGTTAAAATTCGGACAGAACTTATGGGATGAACGGATACAAGAATGTGGTTTTTGATAAAAGTTAAAAAAATAACCATAAATTCATAAAAAATACATATATTGTCTAAAATTCCTTTTTTTTCCACAATATAGCTATTTGTGCTATGTTATAATGCTTATTACCAAAACAATAATAATACTGAATAATTTTTTTAAAAATATTAATGTATGTATCACATCTCCTTAATAGCCATCACAATCTGTTAGTACCTTACAAGGATGTAAATTTGAAATAGCAATTTGTATTCCAAACATTACCTGCATTTCACAAAGAGGTAGACTAGAATAACAGGTTCTTATTTGTTAAAAAATTGTTCAGCATTTCTTTTTGGTGATTAAGATGAATAAAATAACCAGTTTAAATTTTGCTGGTTAATTGGATCGTGAGCTCTCATTGTGAACAGTGTCAAATCCAATCTGGTTTCTGAAGAACAGTTTGTATAATATTGATGCATTTTCATTTCTGCAGTCAGAAAAGTTCATGTTGTCTCTTAGGAGACGAGTAACTCACTGAGATTGGCATGCTTGTGAATAATTCAGATTTGATATTCTTAGTCCATAGACATTTCTAATACTGAATTTTTCAGCATGAAACTGAATATATTTGCATCAGTTGGGGCAGAGCAGCTTCAAAGTAGGACTTAGAACTATTGTCTGTTGATTATCTATCTATCTATCTATCTATATATATATATATATATATATATATATATATATATATATATATATATATATGTATGTATGTATGTATACTATAGTGCAAAGGTTTGTATCCACCCGAGAATTAGCAAAGGATGAATTTAATGAAGAAGGAAAAAAAAATTGAAAAGGGCACTTAGAGTCATTGAAAAAAGAATGGAATCATTTATCAAATTTATACTTTGAGAAACATTTGCAATGAATGGCCAAAATTTGTACTGCAGTAATCAATGCTAAAGGAGGATATTTTGTTGAGAGCAAAATTTTTTCAAATAACACTTTTTTTCTTTTTGTCATAAAATTTCCAATAAAAAAATTATATCGCACTGCCTTTTAACCATGTACAATAATTTTCTCTTATTTAAAGTACAAAACAAATACTTTTGGGGCCAATCTAAAAATTACCAGAGGTGGCCTCAAACTTTTGAACTGTAGTGTGTATATATATATATATATATATATATATATATATATATATATATATATATATATAGAGAGAGAGAGAGAGAGAGAGATAGATATATATATATATATATATATATATATATATATATATATATATATATATTAAGAAGAAAGAGAGAATCTGCAAACGTTTTTGATTGTAATGTGGATTTTTTAAAAAAAAATTATGCTTTATTTTCCATAAAAAATAAAACATATTTTTTTAAAAATCCACATTACAACCAAAAATGTTTGCTGTTTCTCTCTTCTTTTTAATATATACACTTTTCTCTTGTTAGAACTACTCTTCCTTTTATATATATATATATATATATATATATATATATATATAAAGACTAATAAAATGTTGTTCACTGTTTCAGTGGCAATCTTTTGCACTAATTCTGTGTTATCAGTAGTTTCAAAAAGTGTGAATGTTCTTGCAAATGCCGTCGCCACTATAATCAAATTCTCTGTGTGGGTTTTCTGTCAACTTTCATCACCATCCTCATCATTATATTATATGATTCATGTATATTTGAGCAGCAACCTTTCTTTTAACATCTTTCATTAGATATGACAGTCAAGGAAAATTTAATTAATTTTTTATATAGTTTGTTGTTCTCTTCTTGTCTTGACTGTTTAAGAGGGATTTAATTATTATCTTCCACTCCTATCTACACAAATTGCTTCTTAACATAACTCTCTACTTTGAGTGGCACCTGGGCCTTGTACAGAGTGAAACTTACTGTAAAAAAGTTGATTGTTATAAAAATATTTGAAAATATCACCTTGTTGAAATTTATTCTATTTTTTTCACTCTACTGACAAAAATGGCCCATCATTTACATGTGTAGATTTTGTTTGCCATTACTTTTAGTTCAACTAGGTGCAGTATCATAACAACACCATATTCATATTGCGTTTTACAATTTTAGAAACTTTACATGGAAGCAATTTTATAGCAGATATTCAATAGAATGAATTTAATTATCTAACATTGTAAATGATATGAATTTTATTGATACAGCGATTACTTGTATTAATTAAGTCCTACATGGAAATTAACCCTCTGTTAGCATTGTAAGGCATTGTCACAGAATTAGTCCTGTGAGGTTTTCAAACACTTCATTTAAAATATTATACAGTGTGCCAAGTACAAAAGCAGTAAATTCAGAAAGAAATTTATTTAGCTATCATGATTCATGCACAAACTGAACAATCATCATAGATGTTTGAAATATTTGCCTGAATATTTAGCATAAAGTTGTAAACGTGGTAACCAGGTGGCAGTAGCTTTGCAGATAGTGTCAAGAGGAACTTCATTCCAAGCTTCAGTTAAGTTCCACTTCAATAAATCAATATCAACAATGTCATGACAATGGTTTTGCAAAAGAGTTAGGACTCTACTCCAAATAGAGTCATCTATAACATTCAGATCTGAGCTTTTAAAGGGTCACTGAGATGGAACCAATTAGAGCTGATATGTTTTCTCAAAGAATAAATTTGCCAGTCTTTTACTGGGCACACTGTAGATATATCATTTTGTTTTCAATATTATTGTTATATATTGTCTTGAGTATTCTACTTTATTTTTATAGGATAAATAAAAATGAAAAAGGTTTTATTTTGAAAAATCAAATTAAAAGTTCAGTACTGTATATACTCATGTATAAGCTGACATCATCTATTGTGTGTCCCCTGAATTTTTTGTCATGAATTTTAACCCTGCCAAAAAAGAATTTACCTGTGTATAGTGCAATGGGTCACCAGAAATGCATGACTTTTAACCTCTTCCAAAAAAATTACCTGTGTATAGTGCGACACCCTATTTTTTTTGCATAAAAACATTGATCATAAAATCTTGCACTATATTTGAGCATATATGGTATTAAAAAGAATTTGTAAGTTTCAAAACTTCAAATATATAAAATAGAAATTTCATTTTATTTTCAGTGTGATTGTTTAAATCCCTTCATGATCAATACGAGCCTTCGTCAACATTCCAAACAGCAAACAAAAAGCTATGGGTTAATTAGTAAGACTTTGATTACTAAATTATTATCTAAAAAAAAATTTTTACAATCTAAAAATATTTTCTGGTTTTAAATAACCTGCAAAGGGTTGATAAGCCCTAAAAAATATGTGAACACTTTGTTATTGTTATATAAAAACATGAAATTGTTGAAATTTATTCCATTTTCCTTTCCCCTGCTGACAATGATGACCCATCATTTACATGCGTAGATTTTGTTTGCCACTGCTTTTAGTCTGACTAGGAGTAGTACGGAAACACTACCAAAGAGGTAACTTAAGTAACAGATAATTATTTTAAAAGGATATCCAGGGAGTGTAATGTTTAGTGACTTGGAATGAGAAATTGGCAAACAAGGTTTGAATTCCCATCAGGTTTGTTACATTCACTTTTGCACAAATACCGTTGGGAAAGGTACAAATCCATCTCTTCTCCCCACAGCTATAGATTAAATAGCAGTACAGACTGGGTTTTCTAACCATTGTTGGCAACTAGTCTAGAAGTAGAAAAAATTCTGAATTCAAAACTGCTTGTAACCCTGACAAAGCACATGGATTATTTTCTTTACAGTTTATCAACCTTTTTGTGGTTATTTAAAGCTGAAATATTTGAGTGTAAGAATAAGCATGAATATTGTATTAACAATTTTTTGAGAACAAGAATAAATTTTTCAAACACAACTTCTACTCTTTAACCCATAGCTGAGAGGAGGAGATGAATTCATACCTTTCCCAAGGGTCTTTGCATGTAATATTTTAAAGTCTGCCATTCATCCTTCCTTCGAATATTGCTGCCACATCTGGGCTGGTGTTCCTGCTATATATTTAGAGTTTCTTAATAAAATCTAAAGAAGAATCTGCAATATTATTGGTCCTGATTTGACATTTTGGCTACAGTTCTTTTCCTGCTGCCATAACATATCTTCTCAGTGCCTTTTCTGTAAATACTTTCAAAGTAATTGTTCTGATGAACTTTCTACTATGGTACCTTCACTTTATAAATTTAAGCGCAGTATTAGATGGTGGCAAGGTCTCATCATTTTACAGTTGAAATGGCTTGATATAAACATTTCTTCTATTACACTTCTTGCTTGTGAAACTTTCTTCCAGCTTCTTGCTTCTCAGTCAGCTTTGATCTTCAAAGATTTTAATGCAATGCTAATCATTATCTTCTCTTTTCTTAATTCTTGTTCTCTTATTCTCGTCTCTCATTAATAGTAGTTTTTCTCATATTTTGTAATGCTCATTAATATCTTGCAGCCTAGTGGCTTCATTACCTTGTTTGGGGTGAATTGATTAAAAAAAAAAAGTGAATATAATGAACCTGATTGGAATTCGAACTCAGCTCTCTGAGTTATCATTCTGTGCCAACTGTGTATACTATACAGCCATGGAAAGGATTATAACTCTATGATCTTTGATTGCAGTCGATGAGGCAGGTAGTTATTTAAAATCTAGAAAAAAATGCTATCAACAAACAAGCTGTTCAATGACTAAGGATAAATTATAAAGATGTTATAGATGATATTCAGAAAATATCTGTATTTTTCTTCTTGCAATTTGATACTCGGATGTTTAACTTTGGAAATTAATCAAGAAAAGGAACTGCCAGTATATTAAGACTATTAGTTGCACCAAAGTGAAATGGGTACAGATTTAAAATGCTTCAGGTTTCTTTTTTTCAGAGCTTCTGTTGGGTAAATATACTGAAGATATCACCAGTTATAGCAAGAGAAGCCTAATACATGTCATATGTTATTAACCTAATTTTAATGTGAAACATTCGAGTAGTACCACTCAGCAAATGTTCATAAATCGACAAAAGACTTGACATCAAATAGGTGAACCAAAGCCAGAAACAAAACTCAGAAAATAAGCAATAAATAAATGGAAGAATCTCAGAAAGGAATTTAAAAAAGAGGCTTTCAACAGAATTAGGGAAGAAAATGGTGAGAATTAAAAGAAGAAAAACAAGAGGGGAAAACCACATCAGGGAGAATGGAAAAAAATGCAGAGAATTTCTACTGCTATCTAATTCCTTCCACCAACGACTTCCTATGTAAAAAAAAAAAAAAAAAAAATGTATCATTGTTGTTTTTTCTCATTTAGTTTTTCATTTTATTTCCCTGAATATTTCTTCCTGGATTCTGCTATTTGTACTGTTAGCAAATGCTGTCAATACAATGTAATCAATACCTGTCGAGTACAATAGAAGACTTACACTTTAACTTCTTGTATATGTTTCTCTTATTTATTTCTTTTCTTTTCTTTCACTATCAATTTCTTCTCATTTCTTATTTCCGTCTTTTTTCTTTTCCACTTTACTTAACTTTTCTTCTGAAATTTTTAACTTTTTTTTCTCTCTATCTTCAAACCATTCTTCATGTTTACCTTTCTCAATCCTGTTCTGTTTTTTCTTTATTCTGTCATTCTATATTTTTTACAGTTCATTCCTTTTCCATTTTCGTATCTCTTTCTTCTTCATTGCTTAAACATTTTCAGTTTCTTTCTTTCCTCTTCATTTCTTTTTTGTTCTTTGTTTTTCACACACCTTCTTTTATTTGTTTACTTCCTATTAAGTTTTCTTACATTCCCTTCCTTCCTTCCTTCCTTCCTTCCTTCCTTCCTTCCTTCCTTCCTTCCTTCCTTCCTTCCTTCCTTCCTTCCTTCCTTCCTCCCTCCCTCCCTCCAATTTAGGCTTTATTCCTTCTTCGATCTCTTTATTCTTTCATTCCTTTCTTCTTTCCCATCCCCCATTCTTTCTTTCTCTCTTCCTTTAATCCTTCCTTCCTACATTTTTCCTTTTCTTCCTCACTCACTTTACTCATTCCTTGTTTCCTTCATACCTCCCTTCTGTTACTTTCTTTCTTCTTTCCTTTTGTCCTTCCTTCCTTCTTTCCTTTCTTTCTTATTTCTTTCTGTCTTTCCTTCTTTCCTTCTTTTCTCTCTTTCTTCCTTTCTTTCTTATTTCCTTCTGTTCTTCTTTCCTTCTTTTCTCTCTTTCTTCCTTTCTTTCTTATTTCTTTCTGTCCTTCCTTCTTTCCTTCTTTTCTCTCTTTCTTCCTTTCTTTCTTATTTCCTTCTATCTTTCTTTTCTCTCTTTCTTCCTTTCTTTCTTGTTTCCTTCTGTCCTTCTTTCCTTCTTTTCTCTCTTTCTTCCTTTCTTTCTTGTTTCCTTCTGTCCTTCTTTCCTTCTTTTCTCTCTTTCTTCCTTTCTTTCTTGTTTCCTTCTGTCCTTCTTTCCTTCTTTTCTCTCTTTCTTCCTTTCTTTCTTATTTCTTTCTGTCCTTCCTTCTTTCCTTCATTTCTCTCTTTCTTCCTTTCTTTCTTATTTCTTTCTGTCCTTCCTTCTTTCCTTCATTTCTCTCTTTCTTCCTTATTTAGTTCTGTCCTTCCTTCTTTTCTCTCTTCCTTTCTCTTTCTCTTTTCATCACTCTTATGTCTCTATTATTTCTTGGTTTCTTTACATTAACCATTTCCTATTATCAGACACTAACAAAATCATTCTTATCTATCTATCTATCTACCTATCTATCTATACATACATACATATATATATATATATATATATATATATATATATATGTACATATATGTGTGTGTGTATGTGTGTGTGTGTGTATATATGACATAATTCTACCGCCATTGATAAGTCACCGGGATAGGTTAAAGGAAGGAACAAATTCACTATATGCTTAACAATCTTATCAATATTATCAGTCTGAAAAAAAATTACATCTATACTATTTTACTATTACACTTTTATTATTTAAAACAGAAATGATAGGCAAAAGTAACACTTGCTTTTCCCACTAAATAATGATTGAATAATTGATATTAACAAACATTTATAAAAAAAAAAAAATTAAGTAATAAAAATACTGATGTACTTTTTTTATTGTCTTTTTTTTATTGGTTGGTTTATTCATTTAACTTCTCAATGACAATTTTATTAGATTGCAAGAGACTAACTATAAAGCTTCTTCTAATAGATCAATTTGTAGTACTCAGAGAAAAAAAAGATCCATCACCAGAGGACACTTTTACAATCTAAATAAAATCGATTTTGATTAGCGTGCTAACACGTCCATTTAGCACTTGTATTTTTATGTAGTCCTGACAAACTTCAAATAAAGTTATTTTTGAAAAGTTACTTTTTTACCTGACCTCATTATCGCAAAAAGTTACTTTTTTACCTGACCTCATCTTCTCAAAATGTTACTTTTTTTTATCTGACCCCATCTTCTCAAAAGTTACTTTTTTTTACATGACATCATCTTCTCAAAACATTTGAGTAAAAAATGTCTTTTGCATGTCATGTTTCTTTAGAACATGGGCAATCATGGTCCTCAACAAATTCCTATCCTTTGTAGCTTTTAGTAATATTTGTCTTTTTACCATTTCTCCTGCTCCCTTTTCTGCCCCCATCTCCATTTACACAAGCTCATTAGTTAGGTTACTCACTGTTTCCATCTTCCTCTTTGCCATTCAATAGGTCCTGTAAGTGCCAAATTTTCCAAGCCTTTTTCCTCATTGTGCATCCCAGAAATTTCAACTATTTCTTTCTGATTGTACATATAAGTGATTTTTTGTTTCCATTTCCGTTAAAACTACCTCAATGCTTACATGCTCTATTCATAATATTCTCAGCATCTTGTTAAATTTATTTATTTAGCAAATCAATAAATCTATCCATCTATATGTCTCTCTCTCTCTCTCTCTCTCTCTCTCTATATATATATATATATATATATATATATATATATATATATATATAATTATAACATGAAAAAAATCCATAAAGGATCATTTTTTTCACATTCTAATGAACACTCAGCACATTGTCAACCATTTTTCATTTAAAAGCATAATGAAAAAATTACGGTAGTGGATAACAACACATAACTTTGTATAAATATTTATACTAATGAACAACATATAGTTTTATACCACTTGCACCCCTGTAGATGGTCTTGGAACATGACCGAAAGTATTTGGGAAATGAAAAAAAAAGAAATTTAAACAGCTATAACACATTTCTCTCATCCTCTAGCATCAACACACAGAAGGTTATTCATGAGTATCAAGAGATTTTATTAAAAATTAGCAGACATGATGTCTGTAATTTATTCAATCGGATGTGTCTAAAAGAGAATTTGCTGCCTAAATACACAAATATATATATATATATATATATATATATATATATATACATATATATATATATATATATATATATATATATATATATATATATATATATATATATATATATATATATATATATATATAATTAATAAATAAAGGGTTTGTTACTTAGCTGATTGATGTTACCTTTAGCATCCCAACTCCAGAGTTTTGTGGACACACCCTCCAGGAATTACTATATCCACTCATTATTATGCTCATACTTCTCGATTTTTCTTTTTTATATGCAATTTTCATTGGTGCAAGTTTTGGGGGTTTTTTTCTCCCAATGTACATATGCTTGTGCACTTGTGCACTCATCTGCACATATGTGCATACACATAGAATGTTGTGATTATTTGTCTTTTTCATCATTTTTTTCACTTTACACTCACTCCTTAACCTTTTTCATTTTTTCTTTTCTTTCAATCATTGCTACACATTCATCAGTCACTTTATTAGGAATAATCTTCTAGTATTAGATTAGACCTTTTGTCTTTCAAAACACCTCATTTTTTTTTGTCATGGATTTCACAATGTTCTGGAAGCACATTCTCAAAATCTTTGTTGCCCATAGCATCTTACAGTTCTAGATTGCTTGGCAGTCCATGGCCACCAACAGTACCTCTGTAGCAGTAACATTTAAACAATTTTATTGGTAGCAAATGTCTCAATGTATGCCAAGAAAATATTCCCATACTATTACATCATCAGCACCATCCTGAACCATTGACACAAGACAGGATGGATCCGTTTTCATACTGTTTATACCAAATTCTGTCCCTACCATTTGAATGTCACAGTAGAAATTAAAACTGATCAAACCAAGTAACATTTTTTTCAATCTTCTATTGCCCAATTTTTGTGATCCTTACTGAATTGTAGCTTCAGTTTCTTGTTCTTATCTAACAGGAGTGGCACCTGATGTGATCTTTTTTGCAGCTGAAGCCTTTTTGCTTCAAGGTTCAATATGTCTTCTATCCCAAGATGTTCTTCTGTATACCTCCATTGTAAACATTGATTGACCAAACAGCTACTCAGACATATCAAAAAAGTAAAAGAATCTTATTTAAGAAAATTTTAGAGAATTAGAATGGAATTATGGAACTAAACAATCTAATGGATATTTCAGTTTATTATTTACATCTTCTTCAGTAAATTGAAAATAAAGCAAAACATCCAAGTAGTTTATTTCTCAAATATTATATTTTCTCTCTATCTTCTGAGTGTCTACTTCGAAATTTATAAGTATTTGGGGGGGGGGGGTGAAAGGTCATTCTATATATCCTTGTGGATAAGTAGGTATGTGTAATAATCATCAACTCAGAAATCAGAATCAGCAAGTTGAGTTCAAATTACAGCCTCATCTAATGCATTCACTTTCATACTAATGCCTTCAGCTATGAGTTAATTAGCAGGGCTCTCTACCTATGTGTGGCATCTAGTCTGGGAGAAAAGACTTCTCTGAATTCAAAACTGTAGAGAAGCCAATGAGAAAAACTGGAAACAAAATAGCAACAAATAACAACAATTAGAAGAAAATGGGAAAAAGAAAGAAAAGAGGAAATGCTAAGGAGTGAGTGTAAAGTGGAGAAAATAAAACAAAAGAATAAACAAATAATCATGACCCCCTAGACATATGCACATCTGTGCAGATAGGCACACAAATGCACATCCACACAAAATGTATTCATAATTGCATGTGCACAAACACACACATGCACACAAACAATATGGAAAAAAATTTAGACCAATGCTGGGTGTTTAAAAATGAAAAAATTGAAAAATATAAGCAATAAATTACTGATACTCCATGAAGAGTGTAAAGACATGTCTGGCTACAAAACTCTGGAGTCTAGATGCTGAAGGTAACATTAATCAGCTTAGGTGACAAAATTTTACTTATATTAATTATATAGTTTAATCATTTCATCCTATGCAAAGTGATAATGTCACTAAGATACCAAGTGTTACTGAGAGTGAAAGAGAATGAGAAGACTTTAGTGAGGAGAAAGGACAATAAAAGAATGGGTTTTTTCAGGAAGACAGAAGATGGCAATTAGTGTTGCATTTAAATTTTTGAAGATTGTAGGTGACAGGGAAGCAAGTTACCAAAAGAGAGTTCCACAATTGAGAAATGTGAGAAAAGAAACTACTTAGAATTAGCTATTTCAACAGTAAAACAATGAGACCTAATTGCCAATCTAGTAGTGCGCTTAAATTTATGCATTTGAGGTATCAAGAGGTATCAAGGAATAGAGCTCAACTGAACAATTGTGATGAAATTATTAATAAAAAAGAGAGAGAGAAGCTGTGTCTATATTCATTTTATACAGATGTTCTTTGGAAAGTTTAGATTTTTTATGGAATTATTATTTTCTTACTTATTTGTTTTCACCATGACAATGAATATTCTGCTAAAAATATTTACTCACTACCCCTTTTCCACAAGCAAACCTCTCATGACTCTATCACTATATCCATGGAAAATGTTCTGACAAGTTTCATTCCTTAGAATTATCAGTTCAGACCAGCACAGCTAAGATCCGCCACATGTACAGTGGAACAAATCATCCCCATTCCCTTTGTATCCCATTAATAATAAAGAATTTCCATTCAGACAGCTTCTTCCCAAGAACCGCTACTCTGTGGAATAGAATCCAAAGAGGCTGCTTCCAAATCACTACAAATTTAACCCCTTCAAATCTAGGGTTAACTCTCTCTCTCTCTCTCTCTCTCTCTCTCTCTCTCTCTGCAACAAAAGACCTACTAAAATATATTCAAACTAAAAAAATTGGCACTTTCATTCTCAAAAAATCATATTAGTAAATGGAATTGGAAAGTAACATCATGCAAGAACTAAAAAAAAAACAATCCATAGACCAGAGACATGAAAAAAGGGAGATAATTCAGAAAACTGTAGACACTATATCCAACATTTGCTACAGAATCACAAAGAACTATACCAAATAACAGAAACAACATTATCTGGGAATTTTCAACAACTACAATGGATATCACATGCAACTCAATCACAATATTGACATTCCACACTACTTCAAAAACAAGATTAGAAGTATGGTATCACCAGTAAGATGTTTGTCACTTGGATGAACCAGAATTTGTTGAGACTTAGATCCTGTTTTTTGCAGCCTATTCTCAGACTAAAAAAATGAAAAGACAACCAGGCAAGACAAGGAGAAAAATGAAATAACAGACCACTTTCTAACTTTGGCAGGTTGTGAATTTATAATAAACATTTCTGTTATGGCATACTCCAAACTGAAAATTTCAGAAATTAGGAAAAAGCTGATCACATATCATAGAATAATACAAGACATCTAAAGGTTATATTGGAATCCTCCATCAATACTGGAAAGAACAAAAACAGCTACTGAACCTGAGAAACATATTTCCCTGAAAAATTGTTTCAAGAGAAAGATTTTATAACAATGGTACTGGCCACTTGGTCAATGAATGTTGAATGTTTCCTTATAAGGAAATGGTTAATATTACCTTTACTATTACCATTATTTGTGTAAAAAAGAAAATTTACAGACTGTAGACATAAGAAATGGGAATAATCCAGAAAATTGCAGAAACTATATTCAACATTCCTGTTGTGGGTGTTCTGGTGTTGCGTTGGCCTCGTCTGAATGTAGTGTTTTTATATATCTATTTTTTGGGAAGTGAAAGTGGCATCATATGACCACACTTATGCTATTATAAACAAAATATGAGAAACAACAAAATAAGCACAGACAAAAATGATAAATTGTTTTAGTATACATTTCAAAGAAATGATTGTATATTTTAAAGAACATATATGTATACAGAAATGAAGAAGTTTTATTTATCTGTTGGTGGCAACATGTTTTATCAGAGAGCTGGCCAGGATGTCTGCCTCTTCCAGTGGTTAAAAACAGGGAGAGAGAAAGTTTTGATTTTTGTTTCATTTGGTGTTAAAACATTTGTTCTGATGCATCATGAGTGTATTCTATATTTATTTAACTGCTTTTTTATAATCTAACTTTTTCTTTCTTTATTGTTAACTAGCATTCTTATTTTGTATTTTAAAGTATTTTTATTGTTTAACTTTTAATTTTTCTTTTATTAAGAATTATTAATTATTTCAGTTCCAGACTACTACAAAGTTTAGTAATAAAGTTTGGAGGTTATTTAAGACTTTATTTGTTCCATTATTCATGTAACAAAAAGAAAAATTCATAGACCTGAGACATAAAAAGGGGCAATAATCCAGAAAATTGAAATAAATTATATCCAATAGACTCATCTAACAAAAAATGAATCAACCTCAGATATAAAATGAAGGAATAGTCCAGAAAACTTCAAAACCAATTTACAATATTCTATTATTTATGTTACAGATCCTCAAAAGATTCTGCACTGGTCAAACTTTCACATCATGATGACTTAAGAATGAACTGATTGAAATATGAATTAAAAGAAAAATAAATGGAGTGGTTCTGAAAAGAAACTCATTGAATAATAAGGTTACACAAGTGAGAGCTATGCAAGTTGAAGGCCATCTTTCTTTTTTTTTGTGCTCAAAGCAGCCTATTTATATCAAATAAAAAGCAACCACCTTTTATCAGAAAACTATCTTCACAAGAATTTTCTTGTTCTTTTTTGCATTGGGTGGGCGAGCGATTGTATGAATCCCCTGTTGCACTCAGCAGGTTATCTCAAAATAATCCATACTCTGAGGGTTTCTCATTGAGCTTATAGCCCTGATAACATGATCCTTCATCAATTTTCAATGAAAGCAAGCAACAATGACAAATATTGAATTCTTCTCTTTCTGACTTCTCCTTAGTAACTCAGAAACTGTCAGCACTTTCTCTGTGACGAAAATCATGCTGTTTATTGCTGGGAAGCAATTTCTTCTTCATTTATTCAGAAACTGTTGGAAAAAAGGAAGATGTGAATAGTATCCTATTGGTGTTTTGTTTGCTGTTTTTTGTGGTGACAAAATGAACTCTGAAGTTAGTGATTATATCTTGTATTAATAATAATAAAGAGCAAATCAAAATGAATGACAAGGGTTATGAATTTTGCAGAATTAAGACTCTAAACATCTCTTACTTCCCTAGTGATAAAAGTGACATATTCAAATAGCCAGAATGCTGAAAAGTTTGCAAGTTC
>CAHIKZ030003326.1:5690000-5727500 GCA_903632075.3 Acanthosepion pharaonis
AATACACAATAGCCTTCCAATCCTGTCAGATACAGAGCATCACCTACTTTGGATGTAAACCAGCTTCTTAGTGGTTAATAATGACTCATTTACTTATTCCCTAGGACCTTTTTCACTCTACATTTTTGTAAACAATCCATTTTTCATCACCTGTGATTGTTCTTTTCAAAAATTGGTTGTTTTTGTTACGCTTGGGCAGAGAATTGCAGATAGAAATGCAGTCCATTAAATGTTTTCTGTTAAATGGTTATGCATCCCAGTGTTTTCACATGTTTTACGATGCTCACATAAGTATCTGTGATGTCCTGTGTTGTGTAACATGGAGTTTTTTAACCAGCATATCAATTAAGTCATCATCAGTGACTTGCAAACCTGTCAGAATGTTCTTAACAAGCTTGTGTCAGTGGATGGCAGAAGATAGACTAGGAGAGATAGCAAGGAGACAAACATTAATCAGAGCCACAAAGGTCAGGAAGTTGTGGAGAACCATGATTTTCGATGTCATAGAAGAAGTTTCCATGCAATTCTTTCTCATGTTTTTCTACTGCTAATTTCTGTTAAACTATGAGGCATGCAAACACAGTAGCAGTTCATGTATCTATATGTGACATGGATTTTTTTCAATCAGCATTTCAATTAGTTCATCATCAGTGACTGCAACCCTGTCAGAAGGTTCTCATCTCTCTTGTATATGCCATATCCTTTCACGGCAAAAACAATCATGGTCTTCTCTAACTTCTTGTTTTTTGTGCTTTAAATAACTTTTCCTCTTTACCATTCTTCTTTGTTCCTTTTCCATCATATATTCATTTAAACTCATTAAGTATTTTGCTTGTTGCTTCCTTGATTATTTGGCCTTCAGTATGTCCTTTGGTTGCTAAATTCTCAAGGCTTTCTTTCCTCATTACCTGTCCCAGAAATTCAACTATTTCTTATTGTTGATTAATATAAGTCCTTATCATTCCTATTTTCTTTAAAACTTACTTGTTATTCACATGTTCTGTCCATATAATCTGCAAGGAAATTGTCCAGCATTCAGTGACTTTCAGTAAAGTAGTGATTCATCTCTTTTTTCACTGTTTTTAACTTTATTTTCCTGTTTTAATACTTTGCTTAGTTTTTTGAAGCCTTCTTTCTCTATTATTTGTGGTTTCTATGTCACATTTTGAATTGTTAAATTTTAACAGTTAAATTTCTGTAGCTGCTTGGTTTTAAGCTTCCAACACCCACATAGTTCATACCTTGGGTTGCTTCTTTTTTTTTAAAGTCTCTTCATCTGTAAGGAGATTGCTGAGAATACACTGCCATAAAGGAGATTAAATATTACACAGCAGTTCGACACTCTTTTCTTTGTTTCTAAGAATATTTTGTGCCTCTTAATATATTGCTACATATTCAGTCATCGTAGTTAAATTGGTATTCCAGTCCTCAATATGTAGCCTGCAACTTGAGCTGTTTCATTTCCTTTTATTATTAGTGATGCAAAGAGGAAAAAAGATTGCAAGAAACTACAACTCATGATAAATTCATGTCCTAGCTTAATCTTTGTTTTAATGAGGTATCAGTTATTTTTATGCAGAGCCAGTATAGGTGAGACTGTTAGATAAAGGGGGTAAATTTACATGGCAAAACACAGGTAGCAAAGAGAGAGAGAGCAAAAAAAAAAGTGAAACAAAAAATACCAAGCAACAACAAGTGATATCACTGTCAGAGATTGACTGAGCCAATATCATGCACATAGTCTTCTGAAAACAATATATCAACTATTGATACTGCTGGCAAAATTAATTGAGCATCTCTGCATATTACAAAACATATGCAGATGTAACTCAATTGCAAAATACACAACTGGCATCTAAGAAAAGACAGAAAACATTATCCATAATATCAAATTGATAAGTTATATTTCCGACATAATTGCAATAAGCAATTACTCAGGATAGGCAGATTACAGCCACATCACATCAAAACACCGGTTCCCATACAATCACCAAAGTTAAGCAATATCGAGTCTAGTCAGTACATAGATGGGTGACTGCTTGGGAATACCAAGTGTTGTAAACTTGGATGTACAAGTGGTGTAATGGACAATGCCTCAGAATTGTTAATCAGAGAGCCAAGTTCCAATTCCCGTAGGGTTCATTATATTCATTTACACGCAAATACCCTTGGGAAAGGTATGAATCCACCTGTTTTCTCTCCAGCTCTGGGTTAATTAGTAAGACTTATATCACTAAAAAAACATTATTATAATCTAAAAATATTTTCTGGCTTTAAATAACCTGCAAAGGGTTTGATAACCCGTAGAAAAGGAATCAATCAATCAGGGTAGGCAGTCAGTCAACATTTATAAAAATGAATTGTCAACAAAAGCTTTATCATTATTCTTTTTTTTTATTACTAATATTCACTTTATACCTAGACTCAAGAGCCACTCAATGTAGAGGGTTAGTGAAGGAGGTTGATGTGTGAGTAGTAAGAGTTAGAGGTAAGCAGGACAGTTTATGATATGTGGCAAAGGTAACAGTTAACCCTAGACTGGAACAAGTTACAATTGTAGTGGTCATGAAAACATCCTCTTGTGAGTCAGTTCCACAAAGTAGCAGTTTATTGGGAGCTGTTTGAATGAAATTTACTTCTCACTAATGTAATACAAAGGGAATTACAGTTGTTCCCTGTAATGTATGTGGTGTGGCACGTCATAGCTGTTTGGATTAGAGTTTGGGGAACTAAGGAATACAGCACATCTTGACATTTTGATAGAGTAGCAACAGACATGAAATGTTTTACCTGTTGGAAAGGAGTTGCAGAGTGGAAAATAACTTACCACACACAAGATGCTTTTGAACTCTATCAAGGCTGGTGAATGATAACTGGGCAGCTTCAGCCCAGGTATGGCAGCAGCAGAGTCCATTTTTGGCCTGCTCTGGCTCTGATAAAGTTACAGCATAGCAGAAGGAGTCAAGTACTTACTGAAGTGGTACACAGAACTAACCATTTTCCCAGCATCTTTGGTGATGGATCATATATACGAGTTCCACTTGAGGCCTGGGGTGTGCTTAGGTCTCAATAGTCATTCCAAGGGCACCTTAAGAGAACACACGTTCATTGCAATAGATAGAAAATTCAGAGTCTGCTCAGTGATGATAGAATGTTACCAGTTTGGTTTTTGAGGTACTGAATGTGACCAGCCAGTTTTCACCACCATTGAGTTTTTAGAGCTAAGTCAGAGAGGAGATCAGCTGCCAGGTTCTGATCAGTTAGAATTTTGGTGACTTGAGTATGCTATTAGGTTGATCATCAATATAAAGCAGAAAGAGGCAAATCTTAGGGGACATCTGCATTGATCTTATGGCCCCTGGGGGACTGGCTATTAACATCTACCTTCATGGAACTATCTGTTAGGAAGGACTTGATAATTTACAAAATTCTTTGAGTGATTTCATGGATGGAGACTATATATAGCAACCCACAATGCCACAGCTTGATAAAGTGTAGAATAACAATAATAAACAGCACTTACCAGTGTAAAGGTCCCAGCTAGTGTCCAGCTGGCAGACAAAAATAAAGCAGGTTGTAACTTAATACAAACCCTGCAAACTAACTGATGAATCAAGCTGGTATTTATATAGAAATACCTCCACTCAGGTACCAGCAGCCAATCACAGCCCAAGCAATGGACTATCCCACTTTAGCACAATGAGATGCTCCATGGCAACATAAATAGCTCTCTTTCTAAAGATTGGATTATTATTCACTTAGCTTGCTCCACAACTGAGTGTTTATCTCTACCACGTGATTTTTCTACATGGCGCTGCGAATGGGATAACCGCAGCCCAAAATCGCGAGATAAGTCTGTCCCGGCGGAATGCTCGTCTCATAGAGCGATACAACAGAACAGCACACACCTTAAACCCCCTTCAAAAAGGACAAATAGTGGCACTACAATGACCAACAACCCGCCGATGGGACACAACAGGTCAGGTCATTGAAACCCTCCCCAATCACCAATACTGTATCAGAGTTGATGGATCAGGTAGAATTACCTTACGAAATCGCCAATTCCTCAGGAAACTGGATACACCTACAATTCCAGTTCCCAGACCTAGTGCCTTACCCGAGACCCCTACACCAGTGCCACAAACATTCGACACTGGAATAACATCGAACACTGCTCAGTTGTCTACAATAACACGGACAAAAAACCCTCGAGCATTGTCCAGACTACTTCTGCACAACCAGCCAGGTTTAAAGGAACTCATCCCTCCTCAAAGGCCACTACCCACACGCGATGGTGGGGAAGGAGATGTAGAATAACAATAATAAACAGCACTTACCGGTGTAAAGGTCCCAGCTAGCATCCAGCTGGCAGACAAAAATAAAGCAGGTTGTAACTTAATACAAACCCTGCAAGCTAACAGATGAATCAAGCTGGTATTTATATAGAAATACCTCCACTCAGGTACCAGCAGCCAATCACAGCCCAAGCAATGGACTATCCCACTTTAGCACAATGAGATGCTCCATGGCAACATAAATAGCTCTCTTTCTAAAGGTTGGATTATTATTCACTTAGCTTGCTCCACAACTGAGTGTTTATCTCTACCACGTGATTTTTCTACAAAAGTAATGTTGAATCTAGGTACGATATCATGAACTGAATCACTTCTTTTTCCTTTAGGAAACAGGAAATTTCTAGGACACTGTTGTAATGTAGAAAAGATTACTGAATGAGGAATAACCAAAACAAAGGTTGGAAATGAAATGGTAATCTTTATAACATCAACAAAATACAATACTCACCAGCAGCATGAAGTAGGTAAACCACTGCTAGTGATTGACTAATTAGACAGCATATTACCCCCACTTACAATAGTGTCCAACATATTTATGAGGATTGGGACATACACATTAGTGTTCATAGATACAGTATATAACAGACATATAATGAGGAAAGAAGCATTGGAGAATTTGATATTCACAGGGCATAATGAATGTAGAAGGAGACAGTGAGTAACCTTCCTAACCAGCTTCTGTCAATGAATGGCAGAGCAGGGACTGGGATGGATAGTAAATAGACAAGCATTGCTAAGAGCCACAAAGGGCAGGGAGTTGTAGGAAACTATGAAAAGCACATCATAGAAGAAGGAGAAAAAGAAGACAAAATTTTCATGCAATTTTTGCTGATGTTTTCTTATTGCTGATTGAGAAAGACCCAAGGAATAGTGTGCTTATTGTTTCTAAATACATTATTATTGTTACGCAACTAAGGGAGACCTATTGACTGAATTATTAGTACAAATTGTATGTCTTTATTGTATTATATTTCATTAAGAAATAAGGGATAATTAAATTCCCTTCACATAATTTTTCATATCAAAATGAAAAAAATAAAATGTGTAACTAACAAACACTTGTTTTTTCATTTTGTTGCCAATTAAAAAAAATGTTATTGTCATTATTCACATTTATTTACAGTGACACAAGTCATAGTATTTATGATTATAGTAATTTTATCATACCAAATTCTGACTTAAAATATATTCTTAAAATAGATTCACACATTCTAGAATTAAACAGAAATTTAGGTATACTCAATGAATACATTTTCCACAGAAAGCCACCTACAAACTTTCTATAACCCTAATCATATCAAACAACTCGTACAAAACTATCATATCTCTTTGGTAATATAAGACATAAAACAGATAAACAAAACAAATTCCCTGGAAAGTAAAGTCCCTCTTCATTTTGTATTTTTTATTTCTCATCCTGTTAAGAAAGAACATAGACATATCAAAAAATTCTGATTTTTAAAATCTTTCTCATCATCCTTCCATTTGGTTTAAAAGTTACTACAGCATTATTAGTTTTATTATCAATATTATTATTTTTGATGTTTTTTTTATCTCTCAAATTTCTTTCATCAGCCTATTATATCTACATATAGCTTAAAAACCTATTATATCAACATATAGCTTAAAAGCTTATTATATCAACATATAGCTTAAAAACCTATTATATCAACATATAGCTTATATCTATATATAGCTTAAAAGACACCCTATTGGGCAGCATTTAAGCTAGCTCCTGCAGAGGGCACTCGGTTAGGCCTTCATCATAATAGGGAGGAGTAGATGCAATAGACAACAATAAACTACAGAAGGACTTAAAATTGATTGCTACATTTTAGTATTGCATTAATATTTAAGCTTACTTTTTAAAATTTCATCAATAATTCTTCTGCTGCCACTTAATTTAAAGACAATTTGATGAACATAGGCCCTTACTTTCTGTACAAACAATTATTTTTTATTTTATGGATGACTTTTGCTAGATTTTGCAATTAATTTCAATTATTCCCAAAGTTATAAAAAATGTTATCTCACAAAAAAATTTGTTGCAGAAAATCATATAAAATATCGCCAAAAACATTCACACTAATGAAAACTTAGGAATTCAAAATTTTAGGATTGAAGTTCCAGATCCAGCACAGAGTCAGCCTGATTCTAAAATGGGATGATATGTTGGGCTATGACCTTCAGGAGCAAAGTTGAAAACACAATTTTATTTTGAAATACTATAATTTGAAAACATTAATTTTTTTTATTTGAACATGAGCTACTGAAAGTTAGAGAGTTATGTCTCTTTAGTTGTTTTTATCAGTAGAAGCTAAGAAAGAATCTGAAAAACATTCATGTTAATGAAAACTTGTGAATCCAAAATTTCAGGATTGCAGGTCCGGATCCAGCCAGATATGTTTTTAATTTGCTCATGGAGTTGGCCTGATCCCAAAATGGTACATGTTGGGCTATGGCCTCTAGGACAGTGACACACTGACATTTGTATTCTCAATGTCAAGGAGAGAGCTTATGTAAATATAAAACATAAAAACCAGAAAAAAGTTATAAATATTTTAAAAAATATGGGATTTGATATAGATATAAAAATTGATTTAATGGAATAACCTGTCACCCCCATGAGTGAATACACTATAGGTAGTAACTACCTATAAGAATCTGT
The DNA here is from genome assembly GCA_903632075.3 of Acanthosepion pharaonis. Lineage (NCBI taxonomy): Eukaryota > Metazoa > Mollusca > Cephalopoda > Sepiida > Sepiidae > Acanthosepion > Acanthosepion pharaonis. Next base: position 5,697,024 of record CAHIKZ030003326.1, read on the forward strand.
AAGTCAACAGACTACAGAGACTAGCCAAAATCTTTTCAGCTATACAGTCGAACTCTCTGCCTTCAGGAAGTGAGGAACCTGAACAAGGCTATCCAGGTTCTACGGGGATTTTTTGGCCATGTCTATGGGCTCAGAAGACCCATGTTAAACTCAGCCTCATGCCACATCTACCCTCGTTTCTGGCTAGTAAATATTGACTAGATGGAATCTGTTCCAGCTGTGCTGTTGAACTCTCTGCTTTTGAGCAGAGAGGAACCCAGACAAGACTCTGCCCTTCAGCATAGCTTCATCCGGAGAGGTAGACAGACCCGAACCCATTTATGCAGGTTCTACAGGGAGTTTTTGGCTCAAGCCTATGGGCTCGGATGATCCACATTAAACTCAGTCCAGTGCCACATCTACCCTCTCTAGTAAATATTGACTACCTGGAATCTTTTCCAGTTGTGCTTGTCAAACTCTCTGCCTCCAAGCAGAGAGGATCCCCAGACAAGGCTATGCCGAAGAACAGAGTCTCGTCTCAGGAAACAGCTATTCAACCCCATTTTATACAGGGTCTACGTGGAATTTTTGGCTGAGCCTACGGGCTTAGAATGCTCCACATTAAACCTGGCCTTGTGTCACATCCTACCCTGGGGGTCTCTGGTAAATATCAACTAGTTGGAATCTTTTCCAGCTGTGCTGGTCAAACTCTTTGCCTCTGGGCAGAGAGGATCCCAGACAAGCCTATGCTGAAGGGCAGAGTCTCATCTCAGGAAACAGCTACCCGACCCCATTTTATACAGGGTCTACGTGGAATTTTTGGCTGAGCCAATGACAGGCTTGGATACCCCACATTAGATTTGGCCCTGTGCCACATCTGATTGCGTGGGGAAGTTAGTAAATACTCTAGCTGAGATCTGTTGAGTACAACTCAGACTTACATGAGAACTACCGACCTTCCAATAGTAGCACTCACTACTGAATTGACTTGCAACAACCTTGTTCATAACTGTTACCTTTATTCTTATTGTACTGTTTTTTTTTACAATAAACCTTTACTTATTTTATCCACCTTGTTTTTCAAGTATATTAGCACAAAATATAACAAAAATATACCTAAAAGAAGTAAATTTCTTCGATGTCACACACAACCATATAGAAAACCCAACAAGAAGCCAGTTTTGTAAGATTGATACATACTTTTTCTTCCAACCACTCACTAACAATAATCACACAGATTCCACAATCAATTAACTGCAGGTTATCTCACAAATTTTAACTGTGTTACTTAAAACCTGAAAACTAACAGTAAATACCTTGTAAAATACCACCATGATAAATGCAGATAAAATACACTAAATACGCTACAGATAATGCAACATTCTTTAGACAGAGCCAATACCTTAAACTAAACAAATAAGATAACCAATTCCCAAGAAAAGTAAAGAATACATGACATCTGTCCTTCTTTACAGCAGCAAATGTTGGACGATTTCCTCAAAGATGAAGAAGAGACTCGAGGTGACAGAGATGTGGTTCTACAGAAGGATGCTAAGGATATCACAGACCGAGCATGTGAGCAACAATGAGGTCTTAGAGAGGTTTCAAACAAAGAGAAAGCTTATACTTAACAACAGGAAGAGGCATCTGAATTTCCTGGGACACATAATGAGGAAGGGGAACCTGGAGAATCTGATACTCAGGGGTCGAATAGAGAGAAAGATAGACAAGGGAAAGCAGCACCTGACATACCTGGCAAGCCTGAGCAGGTGGATGACAGAATGTGGTCCAAGAGAGGAAGCAGAGAGAAGGAACTTGATAAGAGCTGCAAGGGATAGAGGAAGGTGGAGAGCCATGATGACCTACGTCCTAAAAGGACATGGCACATAAAAAGAAAGAACTCCCAAGAAAAAAATAAATGAATAAATAAAATAAGCAAAATATCTAAATAAATAAAGAAAGAAACTAAGTAAATAATAAACAAGTTAACAAACTACAAAAGCTCTTATAAATACATGAAAATGTAATTGTTTTGAAGTCCTTTGTGTTACTACTCAATGCTCATGTGTAATCCCTCTTCCTAATCGGCATTGTTATATAGCCTGAGTATTCTGAATATGTTATTTAGTTAATCTACATCTCACTATAACAGATGGTTTTTGGGGCCCTTGTTCTTCTTGTGTTTACTCTAACTATAATTTCATTTTCAAAGTTTCTTTTTCTCTCCCAGATATCTTAAGATATTTCTTTCTCTTGGAGATCTTGACCTATCTTGTTTCCTCTTGTTTTCATGGCCATATTCATGTATTGACTGATCTTCCTTTCTGAATCATACTGTCCCTCTTCATCATCACTTCTGTTTGTCTTCAGACATTTCATTTCTTGAGGTATCCATGAACATTCCTTCATCACTTTCCTCTTTGTATTGATCTCGTGGTCTTATTTGATCTGCATGGGCTAGTATTCTACTCGCATTTTTTTTTATTACAGCTGTGTTGTGTCCTTTTTGCATTAAAAATTTGTCTTCTCTAGGAGTCTCCCCTTATTTTTCTTGTACCACAATTTCGCATTTATAGAATATGACATGGTTAAAGGAGCTCTGATTTGTCTTCCCATTAAGACTGATGGGCTCTCTAGCTTTCCTGTATGTGGAGTAGTGAGGTAACTTAAAAGTAGTCTAGGTAAAAAAAAACTTCCACTTTTTCTTTCTGTTGCAAACATACCATCAAACCCATCTTTATGGTTTGCACCATCCTTTCCACTATCCCAATCGATTGAAGATGAAATGGAGGTGTATTGTAAGTTATAAATCTTATTTTCTTTAGCTGTGAACACTCTTATCCATGGATCCATAAAATCAGGATTCTCTAATGAAAAAGTGTTATTCTATCAGTGATGCTATTGTTGTGAAGTCCTAAGTACTTAGTGTTATGATTCAATGTTCATAAATAGCCCCTCATCCTTCTCCTCCTAATTGGTGTAATTATATCGATTGGCTATTCTAGTTATGTTAATTAGTTAATCTACATATCACTACAGTAATAATAATAATGAAAAACAATTAAGTAATTAATAACAAATAACAAGTAAAAGTTAACAACACTATAAAATAGCTACAAATAACTACAATCATATCTGCAATTATTCCTACTCAATAGTCTCTAGAGTAATTTGAACCATAACCATTACCACCTACCCAATAAACATCTGGATAATACAATAGACCTAATACGGGATCATTGACCACCATATATAAACAGTAAAGCCAAAACATAATACACATGGCTTGAACATTGTATTCAAGCATGAAACAGACCGTTGCCACTAGATGTTGACCTATATAGATATAGATAAAGAGAGAGAGAAAGAGAAGAAGAGAGAGATGTAGCAATTTGTAGAGTAAAAAGAAAAACAAATTCAATTTCATGTTGTTCTTGGCAAGTTCCCAATGAGGATTTGCACAAAGTGTAGTGGTTATCAATGTGAAATGTGTGACTAGTTTATCAAGTTCAAATCCCAGCATTTGCTTTTCGCACAAGTACTCTTTTCTCCCACAATTAAACTCAGACAAAAACATCTCTTAATTTCAAAACCCATTGGACATGAGGCTAGCAACATCACCCTGTAAAAACATACTTACTACAGAAACCACAGTAGGAACATGTTGAGGTTATGCTTCAATACTCCACAGGGTGTAGTCTATAGGACCAAATTACATACAAACATACATACAGTCATGCAACTTCCCACTGAAAAATACAGTGTAAAGTAAAAAAAAGTATTTTGATAAAAGAAATGATCCTGTGATATTGTTTTTCACACCCAAATATTATTGTTTGGACATTAATAATAAATGATAAATTAGTGGCTACAAATGATAATTTTTACTATGAAAGAGAAACCTATATTACAGAAAAGTGGTAGTACTCCCCTACACACATAATGAATAAATTTACTATTTTACATGAAAGAAAGAAAGAAAGAAAGAAATGTGGAAAATAGAAAGAAATTTAAAATATCTGTGGAAAAATACAAAGAAAGAAAAGAACAGAATGAATAAAAATAACTTGGGTAAGAAATAAAAATAGAAATCGTGAAGAAATATTAAAAAGGTATGAAAAGTGTGGAAAAATAAAATGAAACAAAAAAGAACTAACAGAAAAAACAAAAATATTTTATGTACAAAAGAAAGAAAGAAAGAAATTGGGGAGAGAAAGAAAAGAAAAAGAGTGGAGAAATATTAAAAAGGAATAAAAAATGTGGAAAAATACAAATAAAAATAATTTAGGTAAGAAAGAAAGAAAGAAAGAAAGAAAGAAAGAAAGAAAGAAAGAAAGAAAAAGAGAAAGAAAGAAAGAGTGACAAGATATTGATAAGATTATTGAGACTATCTGATGACAGACATTTCCATGGAATTAGTTGTGCAACAGTTATAGAGTTCAGCTGAGTTTGCAAAGCATCATGGTCATACATACAAATAAGCAGGATAATGGTATAATAATTGAGCCTGACAATCTTGCTAGAATTATGACAGAGTTTAGAAAAGGACATTGTTGTATTCATCTTTGAAAATTCTGCAGGCAAGTTCTGATGTTAATATTGTATCAGTCAATATTTCCAATATCCATATACAATGAGTAACTTTGCAGATAGACACAGTATTAACACATCCTCAGTGTTATTCGCTGGTTTCCAAGAACAAACAAAAGGAAATTCTTGTTTGTATGGTTCAATTGTTTAACTTAACAAAAGTTTTCTGATGACAGATGGAAAATGATATTTGTTACTGTATAATATCAAGAGACAAACGTAAAAGAAAGAATATAAATTTGCTTTTTATATAGGATCTTTTTTTTTAAATTATGAACTCTCATTATTATATACTTTATTAATCAGACCAACATGTTCATTGCTATACTCATGAGGTTTCGGCCATTGTACCCCCGACCTTCATCAGGTGTTTGTCATCAAGCTCAGTAAATTTCTTTTGAACAAAACCCTTTATCTACAATGGTAAATTATTTTCATTCAGTTTTCTGAGCTTACAAAAGACTTCTCATCAGTTAATACTCACCAGTCATGTTCAATTTTGCATTGTTTGTCCGTTTCTTCCACTAAACCAGAATATATAATTTTTCAATACTTTCACAGCTAAGATCCACCATGCCACACACGTTGTAGTAAACTAATGTCATTCCTTTCATATTCCATTGGTGAGATGTAAGTTCCCCTCAAGCAGCTTCCCATGTACTGCTGCTTTGTGGAACCAACTCCCAAGAGGATGCTTCCCCCAATGACTACAATGTTAACCTGTTCAAGTCTAGGTTTAACGATTATCTTTTCCTATAATCTGTGCCTCTTACTCTGTAGCCCTCTACCTCAAGCAGTTCATGGGCCTTGTCATGTAATGAGTAAACATCATTGTAAAAAAACTACCATCATGGAGGAGTAAATGAATTTCCATCTATTGCAATGAAATAGTGTTGAAAAAACCTTGACCTGAACACATACTGAGATCACCCCAGGTCACCCAAACCTCATGTGAAATCCATATATAAGATTCATTGTTGGGCACCTCAGGGCAGTATAATGGTTAGCAAGCTAGCTTTGCAAGATCAATTACAACTGAGTAATGAGTTCAATCCTCACTGGGTGTCTCATACCTTTGCCTTTTGCCACATTTAAGCTATGCTTGGCAAATTTCTATTGGGCACCTTGAGGCAGTGTAATGGTTAGCAAGTTTGTCTCGCTAGAACAATTACAACTGAGTAGTGAGTTTGACCTCACTGGGTGCCCCATACTTTGGCCTTGTGCCACATCTGAGCTATGCTTGGAAAATCACTATAAGATTCATTGCTAAAGATACTGAAAATGGTTGGCTCCCTGTCCCATTCAAATAAATACCTAACTGCTCCTGACCAGGCCAAAAATAGAGTAATACTGGCATATCTGGGCTGGAGCATCTCAGTCTTCAGTTTCCTGTCTTAATAGCGTCTAATAGCATCTATGCAGCTTTATGGGTCATGAATAGTTTTCCACTCTACAATCCCTTTCCCACAAATGAAACATTGCAAGCCTCTGACTACTGCTATTTCCATGGAAAATGTTCAGACAAGCTACATTCCTTAGCTCCCCTAAATCTAACCCTTCCAACTAAGACCTGCCATGCCATTGAGGCAAACCAACTTTGTATTCCTTCAGTAATGAGTAAGTTCCATTTGGATAGCTTCTTCCCAAGAATATATTCTTTGTAGAACAGAATCCCAGGAGGATGTGTTTCCAATCACTACAATCTTAACCCTCTTCAAATCTTTCCCAGATATTCGCATAAACTGCACACCTTACTCATATTGCCCAGATAACAAACATCTTCAGTAATTGTCTATCTTGAATGGCTCTTCTCTGGCCAACACAAAGTGGAAAGACTATATTAAATCCATGGTTAGGTCTGCTGCTAAGAAAGTTGGTTCACTGTGTCATGTGAAACAATTTTTCTCTCCACAATCTATCTTACATATCTATAACTCTACCAATCGTCCATGCTTAAACTATTGCTGCCACATGTGGTCAGGTGCTCCTGCTATTTATCTAGAACTCCTTGATAAAATCCAAACAAAAATCAGCAATATTATTGGTCTTGTTCTTGCATCTCATATTCAGTCACTTTTCCACCACTGTAATGTTGCCTCCCTGTGCTTTTTCTATAAATACTTTCATGGTTATTGTTCAGATGAGATCTTCCTTATGGTACCTAGATTTTTATCATTTACGCTCAGTACTAGATTAGTGTCGAGATCTCATCAATTTATAGTTGAGTTAGCTTGATGTAATTGTAATCTTCAAAAATTTAAATGTAATGTCAATCACTATGAACTGCCCACTGTTTTCTAATAAAGTGACTGAATCTGAGATGCTAGGCAAAGACCAATAATATTGCCGATTCTCCTTTGTATTTTATCAAGGATCTCTAAATATATAGCAGGAGCACCAGACCAAATCTGGCAGCAATATTCTAAGCATGGATGAATGGTAGACTTATAGATATGTAAGATAGATATTCCTTGTGCATTTTCTATAAATACTGTCATGGTAATTGTTCAAATGAGCACTTCACTATGTTACCTAAACTCTGTGAATTTAAGTGCATTACTAGATTGGTGACAAGGTCTCATCAATTTACAGTTGAATTGGCTAAATATAACTGTAAGTTCCATGCTAACACTTTCTTTTCTCGCACTTCTCATTTGTGAAACTCACTTTTGGCTCAAGGCTTTCCAGTCAATTTTAATCATCAAAAATTTAAATGCAATGTCAATCACTATCTACTGTTTTCCTGATTACTCTTCTATTGTTCTTGCTCTTTAGTAATGTTTCTGTTTTCTAATTCTTCCATACCTAGTAACCCCTTGTCTTTGTGACTTTACTGCCTTGCTTGGGGTGAATTCAATTAAAAAAATATGACAACAATACACCATTTTTTTGTCTGATCTGACTCTTCTAAAGATAAGGCATAGCAGGAGGGGTCAGGTGAAACCATTTTGTTTCATACTATGACCTGTGTCAGGCTAACTGATTTAATATCAAAATTAATTTAAATGCAATTTTTTTGTTCTAAAATTAATATCAATGTCTTTAAAATTCAGTTATTATCTGAATATTTTTTTGTCTAAATCTTTTTAGAATGGGAGTTCTAATCACTGCATTGCTGTGTTCAGACTAATTCTTGTGTCCCTTGTTGATTTTGTTACAATATTTTGCCCAATGTATACTTTGTTTTTCTTGAGTGTCCATTTTATTTTCTATATGTTTAATCTTGTTCTGATAGGACATGGACATACCTTTCCAAACACATCACGTCTGGCTTCTCTGCCTATTTTTAAAATCTGAAATCTATCAGTTTTTTCTGATCAGTATCACTAATATATTATTGATATCTCTGATCACATGTAGGAGATGATTCCTACACATACATGGATAAATTGTTATCTAAATTATGCAAAAGTGAAAATAACACTGACATCTCATTTTAACAGATATATTTACCAAAATTACGCAAAAATATCTGCATCTGTTCTGAATGGTCTCCTTGTTTAAGTCAGTGAATGTTGCCATAATCCTTGCCTTCAGTTCATCTTTGGTGTTACAAGGAATTTTTTTGGTCTCTCATTCAACTGCACCACACACATAATAATCAAGGTGGGTGCAGTCTGGGGAGTTAGGTGGCCAGATATAAGAGGTGATGCGGTCACAGAAATGACAGCCATGACTTGGTTTTCCTGCTCCTGTGGCATGGTGCAGAGTCCTGTTGATAGACATAGGTTCTCCCAGCAGCTACCCTCTTGATCCAGAGCAGCATTACCTCCTCAAGGCATTTAATTTAGGCCTCCATGTTGACTCTGAGGCCCTGTAGGAAGATGAATAGAGGCATAATGTCACTATCACTAGTGTCACTCCAAACACCATGATGTCAACCAACTCTTCCTGAATACTCTGCACAGTCCTCAGATTGGCACCCAAACACTCTGAAATGTTTGTATTGGAGCATTCGGTGTGAATGCCAAGTAATGCAGCATGCAGTTTCCAAATTTCTGGCAGAATGAATTGCATCATGGTACTATTTTCTTGTAGACAATGCCCAGCTGACCCAACTATACTGTGAAGTCAACAAAATCAAAAACAGTGCACATGCACAAAATTAAAATATAAAATGGCGACAATTTACCCATCGCACTTTGTACTATACTTAGTAGGTCAAATATAGATATTAATTGAATGTAGGGGACACTACTGAGAAGAGAATTCTAAATTCAACACTGAATCTAATATGCTTGGAGAAGAATACAGATGCCCCAAACCAAACAAAGTTCAACTTTTCAAAAATAAAATCCTGATGAAGGGCCCAAGTATACAGGAGCTGAAGCATAACAAAAAAAATCCCAAAAAAACAGCAAAAGAAAAGGAAATTAGTCTGAACAAAGCAATATTTAGAACAACAAATATAAAACTTTCTACCAATTTCTCATAAAAAGTTGTTTTTGGCCTTGTGAGTCTGTTTTGTTGCATCAACATTAGCATGTGATTGTATTAATAAGGCAACTAATGGAAATCAGTATTTGATTGGCCATTATTACTGGGTAGTACATCAGTCCTAACTGGATGTGTTGCCACCTTGTATAAAAATATTTTTTCATGTAATTTCATTTTTCTCATTTTTCACTTTTAATACAAAAACATTTAATATTTAGAATCCATACATGGATTGCATAGAAAGACAAATTAAAATGTCACCATTCTGGACACATAGATATGCCATAAATTTCAGTCACATGTGAAACAAAATCACATGTTCCAGCACTGCTTATTTCACAAATATTCATCAAACCTGTCACCAATTGTCTCTGTCTCTCTGTCTCTCTCTCTCTCTCTCTCTCTCTCTCTCTATATATATATATATATATATATATATATATATATATATATATGATTGGTGTTAACTTCAACATCCCAGCTCCAGTGCTTCATAGACAGATCCTCCAGCTATATCTGGTTGATTTCCTGAAGGTTCTGTCTACTAAACTCTAGAGTTGTTATACTGTAGGTAACACCAATCTTCTAAGTGATAAATTTTATATTTGTATTAATTCTCTCTCTCTCTCTCTCTCTCTCTCTCTCTCTCTCTCTCTCTCTCTATCTATCTATCTATCTATCTATCTATATATATATATATATATATATATATATATATATATACCCTATGGACCAAAAGTTTGGAGCCATCCTCTGGATTTAATAATTAGTAAGTTGTTTGACATAATTAATGACTACAAAGCAACAGTGCTGAAACTATTTAATCCATTAGTCCATGGTGTCCAATTTTTAGAGTCAGGAATGGCTCACCTAAAATTTCAAATCTGTCAGCCCTAAAATTACCTTTGGCCAGCAAGTACATTGAGTAAAAGGAGCTAAAATTTTAAGATGTTTTACAGTCATGTATTAATTTCATCATTATTATTATTCTTATTATTATCATTATTATTATTGAATATATGATAAAACTCTTCAGAAAGAGAAACTCCCTGTCTGGTCCAAAGTGAGTTAGTTAATTAGTTTTGAAAAAAAGCATGCAACCTTCAATTTTTAGGCTATTCTTCAAATTCCAGAGAATAGCCACAAACTTTTGGCCTATATGTGTGTGTGTGTGTGTTGAGAGATCTAGAAAGTAGATTTTATCAGAGATGGAAGCCAAATATTTTACATTTTCACATTAACTGTAATAGGAAGCAATGCGCAAAAAAAAATTTTCCTTCTTCTATGAATGAATGCATCGTGTTTATGTCAAATGCAGTCATACAATTCTAATTAATGACTGTGAATATGAGAATCAATATTGCAATAAGACCTGTCAATTAGTTGTTGACCAGCATAAAAATAGGGGTAACAAATAAGATGAAGCAGACACGTTGGTGGTGGGAAGGTTGTTTGCTCTGCTAAAAAGAAACCAGGGAATATATTATTCTTATTCTTATTGAGAAAATACACATGGCAGAAGCAACAAAGCTGAATTTTGTTGCATTGACAGACAGTCTACCAGATCATAATCATCATGGACATCAATGTTTGTTTGTTTGTTTTTTTTGCTTGTTGTCATGGCAACAAAATTGCTGATTATATCAATAGTTTTTATTGAATAGCAACTTTATTTATTTATTTTGGTACGGATCTTCAATGCATTTTTTATTCAGCCATCCACAAAAAGCTTGCTTCAATAAATAAATGATTTTCGACACTTTTGTACAGTTGTTTTTTTTGCATTGTTTAACCTTTTACACTTTTTCTTTTCTCACATCTAGGGTTTCCATTTTGTTTTTCTTCTGCTGTCTTTCTTTACCTCTTCCATTTTATCATTTGCTAGTAAATTTTCTTTCTATTGTTTTCTCTTCCTGCCTTTCCTTTTCTTTCCAATTTGGCATCATTTTCTTGCTCTTATATTTATCTTTTTCAATTGTTTTTCTGTTTTCAGTTGGATATTTCTTTTTTTTTCATTTCTTTCACATCTTACTATTTACTAATCTTAGCTTAGTAAAAAAAAAAAAAGACCAAATGGATTTTGTTGCAACACACTTCAAAATGAAAAGAGAATGCTTGCCTTAAAAATCAGCATTCTAAACCCTGCCTTTTTTGTTTTGTTTTTTCTTACCTTAAATCAAAACACTGATTGCTGATGCTCATGAGGTGAAATGGGCAAGTATCTCAGTTGAGAAGTTATTTTTTTTTACAAGGCCCGGGAGTTAGATGGTTATAGAGTAAGAGGCACAGTTTATGTGGAAAGGATAAATGGTTAATCCTAGACTTGAGCAGGCCAAGATTATAGTGATCTGAAAAATACCCTTCTGGGAGTTGATTCCAGAACATGGTTCATGGGAAGAAGCTGCTCAAGTAGAACTTACATCTCACAAATTGAATACAGAGAGAATGAGGGTGGTTTGCTACAGTGTGAATAGCATAACGAGTCTTAGCCATGAAGGTTAGAACTGATAGAAACTAAGGAATGCAGTTCATCTGAGCACTTTCCATGGAAAGAGCAATAGAGCAATGCAAATAGCTATTTGCTGAGTTTAGTTTAGTCTGGAACTAATTTACAATATTGGACACCTAGTGAGGAGCAAAGTCACTACACAATTAAATGATCAATGATGATAGCTTGTTAACCCTAGCACTAATAGGTATCCTTTCTTTTCTATCCTTCTTCTTTATATTCTTGTTTATATATGACTGATCTCTTTGTTATTATCTTTTTTATTGCCTCCTTACATGACTGGGGTTTTTTTTTTGTTGTTGTTGTTGTAATATTTTTATTCTTCCCACTTTTTCTTTTTGTAATTATTTCTTTCTTTTGTCTTTTTTCATCATCATCATCATCATCATCATCATCATCATCATCATCATCATCATCATCATCATCACTGCAACCAGCCTCACAAACAACGACACCATCATCACATCTTTACTGACCCTATCATCAGCACCACCATCATCATCATCATCATCAACTCTCCTATTTTTCCTTATGTGTTTTTTTCTCCTTTCATTAATTTTTTTTTACTTCTTTTTTTTCATTTTCAATATTCCTTTTCTCACGTGAGTCATTGAATAATATTTTTATTTTTTTTATTTTTTGGCTTTTTTCACTTTCTCCAAACTTCTCATTTCTCTCTCCCGCATCACCCAGCCTCTATCTGTTATTTTTTTTTTTTTGTTTTTTTTTTCCTCGCTTTTTATCGCCTTGATCATTCTTCCATTTTTTTTTTTTTCTTCCTCTTCCTAATCTTCCTCCTACTTATTAACTGTCTTTCTCTGTCTGGCTCCTGCCAAGCAAGTTTTATTTCTCACTTTTTATGGCTGTGATTATTTTTAGGCATTTTCTTCACACCTAAATAACCCCCCCCGCTCCCCAAGTTTTTCTGACAGATCAGCAGAAAATAAGTCTTCTAAAAATTCTGACACTTTCTTACTGTTTGGAAATGTACTCTGTTCTATATCAGCTCTGTTTTCTCTTAATATCATTTTCAAATAAACTCTCTCCCTCTCTCCCTCTCTCTCTCTCTCTCTCTCTCTCTCTCTCTCTCTCTAAATTTAATTGAATGCCTGAAGGAATTTTCATATTGTACCCAAGGCTACCAATTATTCATTGCTTTGAAAATCCATAAATCTTCATGTTCTCTTAGTTTATCTTAGTACTAATTGTTTATTATTCATAAAAAATCATTATTGAAATCCAAGTAGTAACAGCAATAATAATGCTGGCAATGATAATAGAAATGATTTAGTGATTACTGTTGCTGAGGAAATCATCATCATCACCAGCATCAGCATCATCATCATCATTTCTCAATGGTCTGTTGTCCCTACTCCCTAGAAATTTCTCAGTCTCACTCACTTCCTCTCTTTCTCTTCTCCCACCCACTTTTCCTCCTGCTCCTTTTTTTATGCTTCTTTCTTTCTTTCTTTCTTTCTTTCTATATCATTGGGATTACTTCTCTTTCTCTTACATATTACTTGATATTCTTTCTCCTCTCAAAATGTTCATTGATCATTTCCTATCTTTTTGCTAATTTTTTTTTTTTTTTTAAATCAAGTTTACCCCAAACAAAGCATTGAAGACATAAGGGGTTACTGGGTGTGGAAGAATTAGAAAACAGAGGACAGTACATAGCAATTGACACTGCATTTAAATTTTTGAAGGTTAAAATTACATCAAATTAACTCAACTATAAATTGATGAGATCTCAACACTAGTCTGGTACTGCACTTAAATTTAAAAATCTAAGTACCATAACAAAGATCTCATCTGAAGAATTACCATGAGAGTATTTATAGAAAAGGCACAGGGAGGCAACATTACAATGGTGGGAAAGTTATTGAATATGAGATGCCAGATCAAGACCAATAATATTGCTGATTTGTTTGGATTTTATCAAGGAGTTCTAGATAAATAGCAGGAGCACCTGACCACATGTGGCAACAATAGTCTAAGCATGGATGATTGGTAGAGTTATAGATATGTAAGATAGATTCTGGAGAGAAAAAATTATTTTGCATGACACAGTGAACCAAGTTTCTTGACAGCTGACCTAACAATGGATTCAATATAGTCTTTCCACTTCATGTCAGCTGAGAATGTTAGGCCAAGAAGGCCACTCTCATAGAGGTTAGCATCAGCCATGCAGTTGAAAGGCAGAAAGGGGTCTCTCAAATGATTAATAGAGAGCCATTTAGTTTAAAGGCATTAAAATGAACAAGCCATCCTTTTTCCCAGTTAACAACAGACTTTAAAGCTCGACCTTGTGTCACATCCAGTTGCGACATGGGCACCCTGGTAAATACTATAAAATCTATTTGCTGATAAAATTATATCAGATTAGATCAACAAAAATCCCTCATATCCTTGCAAGAAGATCAAATGTTTGAAGAAAGACCCCATAACAACATACCATTAACACAGCCAACATTAATTTGATGGATTCCAGAAATGAATAAACAATTATTTTATGCATGAAAAATTTAGTTTCATATTCTTATCAGACATTACTGATGAAACATTGCACTATTATAAACTATTTTTCTCTCTAGGATCAGAGTGTAGTATCTGTACCCAGCTCACTTTGATAGAGAAATAATGATAAAAGTAGGTAGGAGTTAGGAAAGTGTAGGGAGTAAAGGAAAGGGATAGGGTGATGTGAAGGAGAAAAAGAGGAGCTAAGAAAGCTAGAGAAAAAGAAAAAGAAAACCAGGTGAAAGGAAAATATAAATCTCTCTCTCTCTATATATATATATATGAAGTGGGTAAAAATAGATGTAAGAGAAATACAAAGAAAGACATAAACTTACTGGCTAGATATCAAGAGAGAAAATATTAAAAGGCAAGTAGATATGGAAAAGTCTGAAAATTGTGACACATTAAAATTTTCATGAAGAGTTAAAAGACTGATAAAATAGAGGATACTCTAGAGAAAATATTTATATATTCCTTCCTTTTTTTAATCTGAAAACTAATCCATGTTGATATAATATTTACATAAAAAGTTGGATAGGAACAATGATTGGAAAGGATAAGGGTGAGCATGAGAAGATACAAGCAAACAGTAAGAGAAGAGCTGAGGTATGAAATAATGGATAATCTTAGCCATTAATATTCATGGAATTTCAATCAGTACAGCAGTAGTAGCAGTAGTGGTATTAGTAGTCGTAGCCTTTAATAGCAATATTATTACCTTTTTAATAGTTGCTGTCATATATATTTAATAGAATGTCTCAATTGCATTAGCTCATGGGATAGTATTCAAAGGAATAGACCAGGATTAAGGCCAGTTCTCATACAATCACGAAAGTCAAGCTTGGATATGGAGAGAGTTTAATGGATAATGGCTCAGAATTAGAAATTGGAGAGTCAAGTTTCAGTTACAGGCAGGGTTTTTATATTCACAAATGCAAATACCCTTGGGAAAGTATGAATCCACCTTTTCTCCCTTCAGCTATGTGTTAATTAGTAGCACTTGTCTCAGTAAATTATTATTATCTCCAGAAAAATTCTTACAATCTAAAAATATTTCCCAGCTTCAAATAACCGCCAAAAGTTTGATAAGCCATAAAAAAAAATCAAAAGAATAGACCAGTAGCTGAGGCAATACCAGGTGCTGTAAGTTTGGATGTACAGATGGTGTAACAGGATAACAGCTCAAAATTGATAATCGGAGAGCAAAGTTCCAATTCCTGTTGGGTTCCTTATATTCACTTACGCGCAAATAGCCTTGGGAAAAGCATGAATCCACCTCTTCTCCCCCAACTATGGGTTAATTAGTAAGATGTGTATCACTAAATCATTATTATCTCCAAAAAATATTTTGTGTCTTTAAAAACCTGCAAAGGGCTGATAAGCTGTGAGAAAATGAATCAATCAAACAAACCAGTAGTTAAATGAAAGCAAAGCATGTGATCAGGGTAAATAATTTATATATAGATGTTATTACATGGCTTTTGCCATGAGTATCTTTTATATTCTGTGCTAATAGGAATATCACTGGAACAACATGGTGGATAACTAAATAAAGGTTATTGTAAAACCACTAGTGAGTGCTGCTGTTTGGAAGATCAAATATTTCTTGAGTAAGTCGGAGTCGTACTCAACAGATCCCAGCAAGTCAATATTTACTACACCCTCATCCACGAGGGAAAGATGTGACACAAGGCCGAGTTTTATGTGGGTTTTCCGAGCCCATAGTCTTGGCCAAAAAATGCCCATAGAAACTGTAAAAACAGAATCGGGTTGGTCAACCTCACCGAACTAGACACTGTCCTTCGGCAGAGCCTCATCCAGGTTCCTCTCTGCCTTCGGGCAGAGAGTTCGACCTTCTTGCTGGAACAGATTCCAGCAAGTCAATATTTACTAGCACCCCCACAAGGGAAAGATGTGGCACAAGGCCGAGTTTTATGTCGGTTTTCTGAGCCCGTAGGCTCAGCCAAAAAATGCCCGTACAAACTGTAAAAACAGAATCAGGTTGGTCAACCTCCCTGAACGAAACTCTGCCCTTCAGCAGAGCCTCATCTAGGTTCCTCTCTGCCTGAAGGCAAAGAGTTCAACCGTCTTGCTGGAACAGATCCCAGCAAGTCTCACATAGTTTGTTGCTTTACAGATACTTATAGGTAGTTACTACCTATAGTGTAGTCACCCGTGGGGGTGATGGGTTATTCCATTACATCAGTATCTATAAACCAACCACCAAGACACAGTGGTTAGTGTAAGTGTCAGCAGAAGCAACAGATAAGGAGGGTTAAACCATATGTTCCTAAGATTTACCAATTAATTCCAGCGTTTTTTCAAAGTTCCTGTTTCACCTATAATTACAAACAATATTCCAACCTTGATATTCTATATCTTTCTCAGCTCAAAGGCAAGGTCCTGGTATTTTCTTACACTCTCCATGTTAACTCTGTTGTTCATAAACACAGCTACATCCCAAATCTGGCAGATTCTTTTTTGCATATTCACAATTATTAGATCCAGTTTTCTTGCCCGGATGAAGTGATAGGTCTGGATGAAATCCTAACACATTTTTGATTTTTGTTTTCCATGAGTCTCTGGCTTGTTATGATACCATATATCTGCATTTTCAAATCCAAAGTCATTTGCATGCTTCCCAGTGTATGACCATTTCCACCCTATCTTCTTTTGTTTTTGCTTTTTGCATGCCAATGTTTGCTTTGATGTAGTTTGTCCTGATGCTCTTGTTCTGGACTGTAATGATGACAAATTCCATTTTTCTTTAGAGGTTTCCCCTGTGTAACCATATCCTTGGTTTTTCATCTGTATTATCCTAGTTCTAGAATTGAGATCTTCATATAATTTTCTTTTCCCATTTCTAGTTCCTTTGTTCTTCCTCGTTCATTTATTATACTTTTCTTTGTACTGTTTTGTGCATTATTTTATAATATTCTTGCTACATTGTTGCATGTATTTAACCATTCCAATATTGCCATTTGAACCAAGTTTTTGATGATGGTCACTCCTCTTCTGTCTGCCTTTCTTTCTACATATAATCTATCCGTGTCATCTTTGTAAAGTTTGCACATAATCATTAGTTTCCTAGCCTGCTGAGCCTATTTTTAAGTTCCTCTTTAGCTAAGCCAAAGAATAGTTATGGGTATCAATACTGCTCAAGTGTGCATTCATTTTATACAGGATTCTTCTATTCAATTTGGTTTCAAGCAATTTCCTTATCCTCCTATGATATTTCTTTCTTATGTGTTCTTTTATTTCTTCCTGCTATATTGAGCCATAGAGGCATGGTGGTGTAATGGATAGTGACTCAGATTAAAGAATCAGAGAGTTGAGTTCAAATTCCAGTTGAGTACACTATATTCACTTATATGTAAACACCTTTGGGAAAGGTATGAATCCATCTATTCTCTACCCAGGTATGGGTAAATAGCAAGACAAACTGGGTCCCATAGCCTTAGGTGGCAACCTGTCTAGGAGAAGGATAACTCTAAATTCAAAACTTCCAACTATGGGTTAAATAGCCTCACCAACCTGCAATTGGTCAAGCATAGTGAGTACAGCTAGACCCTTGAAAAGATGATCAATGAGGGCATGGGTTTCTCCAAGGAGTGAGAAGGCCTTGGATCTGGTTCTCTTCTAGTGATTTTTCATCCCTGGCACCTTTTGCTGAGTCACATTCAAATACTCAAAATATTTATAGCAGTCCTTGATGCTTTATCAATTCCAATTGTTGTTACAGGTTGTTCCCTGTGCATTGCTAACACTGTACCAAAAATCCATTTTACTGTCATTACTGAATCCTTTAGCTTTTTTAGCCAGTTTCTTGAGTTCTTTCTTATTCTTGGCAAATAATCCAAGCAATGTTTAAAAGAGTTCCTTGCACTGCTATATAGAATAAGTGTTGGAAACCACTGCTTCTGATCAAAGTGAAGACATACAATTCCTGAAGTTACTATGATATTCCAAGAACATTCAACAAGTTGGATAAATTTAAGGCATACAGCTAATAAATGGAAAATCATTGATCCTACAATACATCAATTTGAATGTGATAGAAAAAGTAACAATATGTAGTTGTTTCCTTTTTGTCAGAGAATTGGTATCCTTTGCTATCTTTTAACATTAAGTTTAATGATATTATCACTATGACAAATAGTCATCAAGATAGTTTACTAGAAAAAGATTTCTGTTGATACATTTGATAAGGATTCACTTCCTAAATTTTCCTACATTTATCTACAAATTTCATCACTGAGTTGATAGTCTTGAATAGTGAAGCATACAAATATTCCACTATAGAGGACTATGTCATAAGCATTTTTATAGTCAGTCTATACAATTACAATTATTTTTTCTTCTTTTTACTTTCTTTGGGATCATTTGGCCAATGCAGAACAGATCATTTGGCTGTTTCATTCATCTTTTACATCTTTTCTGTTCTTTTGGAAATAATTTTCTGTGATTCAGGGATGTGGATATTTTTGTTATCTATGTATAGAAAAAGCAGGCATGTAATGAGTCTGTAGTTGTTCCATTTTCAGTGTTTTTGAAATGTGCATCATTATGCTTCTAGTCATCCAATCTGACATATCTCCTTTTCTTTGGGCAGTTTTGAAGCAACATGACAAAATTCAAATGTAAATAACTTAAAAAATAATTTTAATTGTTTATTACAATATATATATATATATATATATATATATATATATATATATATATATATATATATATATATATATATATATATTATAATAATTTGAAAACAAAGACTATAAAGATTAATGGTAATAGTTTATTTTGTTAGAATTGATCTCTCGGTTCTAACTCATCAGACCAAAAATCTCACAAAAATAAATGGATAAAAATTTTTCCTGGAATAAAAAATATTAATTTAAAGATACATTATGTTAAAATATGTAAAATCAAAATTGGGGGAAGGGAGAGTAGAAAAGAGGATACATATTTAGAAAGGGGAAGATGATGGAGGAAAGAAGAAGGATATGTATTCAAAGCTGGGAAGGGGAAGAAAGAGGGAAAGACAGAAAATCTAAGTCAGTTTAAAGAGATATATTGAAGTCGTAGTGATGGTAGTAGACTTAATTATCTTGGATGTACACAGTGAAGTGGAAAGGGGATTGTCAAATGGAAATAGAGGAAGAAGAAGACAAAAAAGAAAAAAGAAAGAGAGGGAGATGGAGTCATGGCTTGACATCAACGATATTCTGTATATAAGAGATTTTCTGTTTAATGTATGTAGTCATTTACATTCTTGCCACTTTTGTATTTTTTAAAAATAATAATAATAATAATAATAATAATAATAATAATAATAATAATATTATCTCAGAAAAATGATGCAATGAATCTTTTTTTAAAACAACTGTATTATTATATTACATTTTTTTCATTTTTAAAAATATATATATAGGTTATAATAAATAAAAAAGGGGCGCATCATTTAAAATGAAAAAAAATGTAAGGATGCAATACCATAATGATAATAATAATGATACTAAGAAGAAGAACATTATTATTATTATTATTATTATTATAAGGGTAAAAGAAATAAAGTTATCTAAGTTACGAAGAGAAATATATACATGTGCATACATAAATAATATATATATATATATATATATATATATATACATGTCATTATTATTAAACCAATTCTTAGTTGTTTTAGCAGTATGTTTTGCGTCATTGTCTTGCTGAAATACAAAATCACGACCATGTCCCAAAGATGTGACAAAATTTGAGTGTATTTTGCAGCATTCATTGTTCCTTCGATGATTTTGATTTTTCATACTCCATTTGAGGAAAAACAACCTCACATCATAATATTTCCACCCTCATGTTTGACTGTAGGGATGGTATTTGCTGGCTCGTATTCGCTCCTTTTTCCTCCATACATGAGTGCATATTTCGTCTCAGAAGGTCAATTTTCGTTTCATCTGACCAAATTACTTTCTCCCAGAAATCATTAGATTCAATTTCATATTTCTTTACAAAATTCAAACAGGCTTGTACATGTCAGCGTTTCAGTAATGGAGTCTTTCTCGGTGATCTTGAAGTGAGACCTGCACGATTCAGTGATCTTTTAATTGTATCTTTACTAACTGGCATTTTTCAAATCATTCTGAATTTCTCGGCGAGTTGAAAATGGATTTTTTTTCATAGTACGGGAAATGTATTGCTCATTAGCCTCATTTAAGATACAGGGATGACCACTCCGTTGAATGTTTTCAATAGTATCGAATTTTTTCCATTTTCGAACAACAGCACCAACTGTACGCACAAGCAAATTCATATCTTGAGCAATTTTTCTATATCCCTTACCATCTTTGTGATTCTTTATGATCTTCTTACACATCTCATTCGACAATTCTTTTGTTTTCACAATTTTCTTGCAGTAGTGGCAACAGAATAGCTACAGTGTCTCAGAGATTTTAGATAACAGATCTAATAGCCAGTTGAGTGCCGTGCAGTTCTGTCATTGGTCGACATATCACATCATATCAATATGGGTAGGAATCATGATGACACGTCTCTTCTAGCATAATATTTGCATTGGTGTTAAATACTTTTGCATATGGGTTATTTTATTTATTGTTAATAAATGCTTCTCAAAACAGTGGCTTTAAATTTTCCTTCTATGTTTTGATCGACAATGTTCGTTTAAATATTTCCTATAAGTTTAGTTGAAATTGATCTGTTATTTTTTGAGATATGTAAGAAAAACCAATGTGTTAAATACTTTTGCTACCCACTGTATATATGTATATGTGTGTATGTGTATATATATATATATATATATATATATATATATATATATATATATATTTACACACACACACATACATACATAAACATACATATTCACATACATACAATAGGATAAATAAATATATATATATATATATATATAAACACACACACATACATATATATATATATATGCATATATACATACATACATATGTATGCATATACACATATATGCACATATACAAACATATACTTTAAATTATACATGAATACAGTGACTACATGCATTAGTACATCTGACTTTTATATGCGATATCAGAGTTTTCAAGAATGAATTTCTTCACAATAGATATTGTTTGAGAGTTTGAACTGAGAAATTGATTCTAATGAAATAAACTATTACCATGAATCTTTAAAGTCTTTGCTCTCATAATTATAATTATTATTTGCTCTGTTATTACATTGAGCTCTCTCTGGATCTATATCCTCTTTGGAATTATCCATACAGATTACCAAATATATCTACATATATTATTATATATACGAGCCAAATTATCTCCAGCTTGTTGCATGTCACACATTTTTTGTAAGAAAATGATGATTGATTTTAAATCATTCTTATAATTTGTAGAGGAAAATGATGCATTTCAGTATTACTCAATGATCTTGCTGATGTGACCTCCATCTTCTGGCTTTATTGTTCTATATTTTGGATAGGAGCCATTCCCTTGTTCAAATTTAAATTTAATTTAAATCAAAGGGAAAAAATTCAGTGAGGGGTTTGTGTAAAAACAGCTTGATCTGACACCTTTTGATATGTATTTGATGCAATAGGAATTGGTGAGCAGATTTCAAAATTGATATGACAGTTGAATTGCCACAAGAAATATGTATTGTAAGACACTACCCACTGATTGTTGATTTTTTTCTCAACTTGATGTCCATATTGTCTCATTTTGATTTTGCCGATGTGACCTCCATCTTCTGACTTTCTCCTATATTTTGGATAGGAGTCATTCCCTTGTTCAGAATTAAATTTAATTTAAATCAAAGTGAAAAAATTTCAGTGGGGGTTTGTGCCTCCCAGGAACCCTCTTTGATCAAAATGAAATATACTTATCCAAGTACCTTAGGAGTAATTCCCTTGTTCAAATTTACATTTAATTTATATGAAAGGGAAAAAAATTTCAGGAGGTGGGGGCAGACCCCTATGATAAAAATGAAATGTATTTATCCAAGTACCCTGGGTAATGTACTTTCAGAATATATATGGTTATGGAGGTCTGTCTCCAAAACCCTAGGATGAGTTTGATAACAAACAAAAAGACAAACAGAGGCTATATATATATATATATATATATATATATATATATATAATATTCAGTAAGTTCATTGAACATTTATTGAATTATTGAATATTGCTGCTCCAGTTAAATATTAATTGATTTTTGCCAAAGTTTTGCTGACCTTAAAATACATTAAATTTGATTCATTCCTTAAATATTTTGATAATTGTCATTGAGTTGTATTATATATATATATACACAGAGAGAGAGAGAAAGAGAGAGAGAGAGGGAGAGAAGGAGAGAGAGATTTGTGCATAAATATATATATATATATATATATATATATATATATATATATATTTTTTCAAAATGAACTGCTGACAATTTCTGAATTAATTTCCTCGATTATTCATAACTTAGCAAAGTTGATCATTAAAATTAATCAACACAAAATGATTGTCATTTTTAATAACATTTGCCTTAAAAGAACATTTTTCTGTTTAAGTATTACACAGTATATATATATATATATATATATATATATATATCAATTTCGACTAATATTCACCCAATACAGTGCCACTTAGAGTAGAGGGTTACTGTGTGGTGTCTTTTAAGCATGAAAAAGAGCAAGAAATGAATTTCAGGGAGTTATGCAGGCAAGATAAGAGTTAACCCCAAACTTGAACAAATCAAGATTGTAGTGATTGAAAAAACATCCTGCCAGGAGTCTGTTCCACAAAGCAGCAGTTCTTGGGAAGAAGCTGCATGAATGGAACTTACTCCTTAGTATTGGAATATAAAGAGAATGGTCTCAGTTGTAAAGTTCAGGGGTGATGAGACGAAGGAATGGAGCTTGTCAGATCAAATGCCATGGAAATAGCAATACAGCAGCAAGAGGCTCACCACATTTCATCTGAGGAAAAAGGGTTTTAAGGGTGGAAAATAATTCATCCCCCACAAGTCCATGTAGGCACTTTTGAACTACCAGGACAAGCAAGTGAGGACTGGGCAGCTTCAGCCCAGATATGGCAGTAATGATCCATTTTCTACATTATTATCATTAATATTATCATAATAACAATAATAATATTAAATCAATGTAAATCTTTGGTTGATGAAGAGAATAGAAGTCTAGAAACATACAAGCATCCAACAAAAAATGCAACATACTATTTTTGTCTTTCATTATTTTATGTTGTTATATTCAGACTTGTATACTCAGATTGAATGGTATACTCACAATCTTTTGTTCATTGTATTCTCTGGCCTCCTACAGATGACCATCATACTTGGTAAACTTTGAATTTTGAATTGTTATTATTATTATTATGATAATATATTTTTTATACTAATGTTCACTCAGTACAATGCCCAAGAGCCACTCAAAGTAGAGGGTTACTGTCTGGTGTTTTATGAGCATGAGAAAGAGCAAGAAATGAAGTTCAGGGAGTTGTGCAGGAAAGATAACAGTTAACCCTAAACTTGAAGTATAAGTATATTATGATTTTTAAAAATTTTATATTTAAATATTTTTTAAAATTTTTAAAATATTTTACTTAAAAAATATTTAGATATAAAATTTTTTAAAATCGTAATATAAATATACTTGATATAGAAAAATAATTTTACTGACTGTAAGTAATTCTAATACATTTACTTCTATTAAATGAAATATAGTCTATAAAAACTAATAATGAAAATATTTTAAAGTTGTAATTAAAATTGTAGTTCATTAAAATGAATTCTAACCTAAACTTCTTTTAAATTGTAATTAAATAAATAAATAAAGTTTACTAAATCAGAGAAATGAAAATTTTACATAAATAATATTTAAATATAAAATTTTTAAAAATCATAATATACTTGATGTGATAATAATTCTACAAACTGTAAGGGATTCTAATTACATTTAATTGTTCTTGAAAGAAATATAGTATATTAAAAATTAAAAGTAAAAATATTTGAAATCGTAGTTAAAAAAAAAAGTATTCTTACCTAAACACCCCCCAAAAAATCTTTAAATATACGAAGAAAAAAATGCTGTAAGAATTTTAGTCGTTAACAATAAAATTTTAAAATAATCCAGACAACAGATGTCAGATTTCATTGAAAAATGCATCCCTACCCACTACCAAAACATAGCAATAACTGATACATTAAAATATAGACATATTGAACACCCAGACACCCCTTGTCTAGCAAAATAGATTTGGAAACATGAATTTTGTTTTAGCTGTGTATTTAAAATGCAGTAGTTTTAAAAATTACTCCAAAATTTGCTTGAGGATGAAATGGAACTAATGTCTTTAATTTAATTACAAAATTAAATTCGGGGCTTTTAGCTTCCATTTTTGAAACATGGTTAGAACTGTGTAACGAAAAAAAAACATAATTTAAATCAATTAATTTATAATATATATATATACTTAATAGAAATCTTATAAGTATAAGAAACTATACTTGCTCGGAAAACCTTCGATATATTGATTTGCAAATAAATAAGCCAATACCAAAGGGAACAAAAAAGCTATAAAATAAGGTATAAAAAAAGAAAGAACCAAGAACATGTACGTTGGCCGAAAATAATCATCCAGCATACGAGTTCAAGGCCCAAAGAAAAAAACCCTGATGTGAGTACCCAAAACAACTAAATAAAGTGCTCAATACAATGAGTAGAGCAGACCTAGTTAAACCTAGAGGGCCAGACAAACCTACCAAGGTTTCACCTAAGCAGATCGTCAGGGGAAGGCTGGCTCTTCCCTGACGATCCGCTTAGGTGAAACCTTGGTAGGTTTGTCTGGCTCTCTAGATTTAACTATATATATATATATATATATATATATTGTATTTTAACTTTTAAATTTTAAACTTTTTTCTCCTTTGTGTGTATGTGTATTCACATTAACATAAACAAAACTTTATATATATGATAAAAATATAGTTTTAAGGTATGCTATATTTATGAGCAAAAGTGCTCAACATCAGAGATAGACTGCATGTAAATACAAATTTGGATATTGAGGTTATTCTTCCCAGTAACTGTTAGGATAATACAGGAGTCACACACTGTAGGGATAGTTTATTAAGAGCATAATTACACATAATAATTATATTTACTAGTTATTTAATTGTTAATGGTCTGTTCAAAATGTCCTCCTTCTTTTTCAAAACACATTTCAATTATTTGTCTGCATGAATCATTAACACGTCAAAGAGTTTCCTCTGTCATTTTACAGCATTCACATTTCATTCTTTTTCAGTTCCTCAGTATTTCTTGAGCACATCTGATAACTGATTTCAAATGGCCTCACAGAAAAAAATAATCCAAGTGTGTGAGGCCCAGTGACCTCATTAGCCACTCAACAGGACCTATCAAAACAAATTAGATATTTAAAACATGATTAATTAATTAACCTCTCTGGTACACAATGTTTGCCTCACCCTGTACAATAAGCATTACTATCCCTAATGCACCAGTGACTGGCATATATAGTCAAGCCAAAATTCAAGTCACATGGCCTGAAGATTGCATTCAAGCATGAAACTGACTTGCCACTTGGTGTTGACCTCAGTATATATATATATATATATATATATATATATATATATATATATATATATATATATATATATATATATAAAAAGATAAAACACTGACCAGAACAATAGCGTGGTTTAGACCTGACAAGATCTTGGCAGTCAAAACTGCAGTAGTGTTCTTGTCCATATTTTATCATTTTAAGATATTAAATCACTCTACAGGTTCAATTTTTCTTACTTGAAATCAAGCACTTTTTTAATGTGTACAATTTTAACAAATATTTTATTGCTTGTTTATTTTGGTGTATATATATATATATATATATATATATATATATATATATATATATATATATATATATATTTACAAGTTACATTTACATTTCATATTTTATATATTTGAAAATTATTCATTAAACAAAATTAAATGACTCATAATGTTTATTTATTAAAATCAATTTGTCAATTTAAATTTTAATTTATTTATAAAATATATAGTATTCATAATTTATATTCATGTTTCATTTTAGAATAAAATAAAACTATTGAATTTTTCAATGCCTCAAAGAATGCATTATTTCTCTTTGAATTGCAAATGTCAGTTATCATTACTATTACTACTACTGTTATTATTGTGGCCATTATTATTATTATTAATATTGTTATTATAAAATTTCCTCTTTGCTTCTGTATAGTTATTGAGCTTCTTTCATTTTTCATTCATGTTCATTCAATGTTACAACATTTTTTTCTTTTTTCTCTTTTTGTGTGTTCCTTCATTTTTTTCTTCTTTTGTTGCCTTTGTTATGGCTTCTTCAAAAAGAAAAGCAAATAAAAAGATGCAAGTTAAGAAAGAAGATGACATCACAAACAGATTTGCATGCAAATTAATAGTGAAGTATGGAAACACTTATTCAGTAAATGTTTTCTTTTTTTTCTTTTCTTACTTTTTAATAATTTAATAAGCTTTGAAAATTATCTGTCCATTTGTACCAGGAGACATACAGAGAGCAAATTTTCAGTAGCTTATAATTAACCAACAGTGAAACACTACCACAAGAACAGATTTTCTAACATTTAAATAATAATTTTGAAAAAATATGCACCCAAAAACCATTTATACAGAAAAAAAATGGAAGAAGACCTCAGTGATATTTAAAGATTTTCATTATTATAAAATATTAAAAAATAGGTAACAACCTCACCAGGAATCTATACTGCAACTTAATGTATCTATTTACATCAATAATCTTTATTTAAAGTAATTTTTTTATAGAATTTATTCAATTTATTAATTAAGGATTGATACACCCTAACGTCAATAAAGAGTTTTAGTATTTATCATTCATTAATATATCTTTATTTCCATTGTTTACATATGGACCATTATCCTTATCTATCTTGTTGTTATCAAGACATTTCAGTTGTTGTACCTTCCAACCTTCATCAGCTGTATATCAATTCAGGTAACAGACTAACCCCGTGAATTAAATAAAGAGTTCAATTTAGAATTCCTTGAAGGTTACCTGGGTCAATATACACCTGATGAGCACAACAGCCGAAACATGATAACAGCAACAAAAATGAGGAAAATAGTCCACATTTTAAATAGTATAAGTAATGATAACTCCCTGTCTCAGAAATTCAAACATATATTAATATTTCTCTTATCTTTAGTATCTGTCTATATTTCTGAGATGAGGTATTATGTACACTATTTACATCATTCGGACTATCATCCTCATCTTTGTTGCCATATTTATCACATTTCGGCTGTTGTATGCTCCAGCCTTCTTCAGGTGGTTGGAATGTTGAACTGAACCCTTTATTATGCTCACTGGGGTAGACTGTTCTAGTTCCACATGCCATGTCTAAAGGACACATGGCACAGTGGATAAAGGTGTTAGTTAGATCCAGTGACAGGACCCAAAGAGTATGAGTTCAATACCTGGTTAAGGTGGTGGAAAACTTGAAGAGGGGAATTAACAGGAGATTCTTTTAGCTTATTTTGGCTCCATTTTATTCATTTTGTTTTGTTTTCAGTGTGCAATGCACAATGAAATTGGACAGCAGCCCCCAAGTGCATTAACACAAAAAAGAACATACATGTCTTTATATCCCTGTGCACACAATGCAGCTGAAACAAACACACACATCATCGAATGAAAAAGAGTAATAATATTTAAAATTGTCAACATGTGACAGCATTCATTTTACGCAGAGCCCAAAAACAAAATAAAAACTGTGCTTTAAGCACTTTTCACTAGACCTAATAGATCTAAAATATCACCCTGGGGGTAACAAGTTGCACCTGTGATGTGTGCTCTCTTTCATTAGATTTCACGTCAATTAGAAATGTCCTCTAAGAAGGACAGCAAGCAACCAATTATTTTCTGGGCAACATCTATAACCCTCTGGAGGTCCCTCCTGTGTGCAGCCTAGCAATGGGTATTATATGAAACAGTGATGCAACTCTGTTTTATTGCAATACTTATAATATTTTGCAATCTATAATTTATTTAAATAAATGGCATGAATCAGAAGTAAAGAAATAGCCTTTTATGACACTTGAACACAGCACAATGTAAACACACACCAAGGCCTTCTCTCAGTTTTTCGCCAACTGGTCAAATCACCCCATGTTTTTTGATTCCAGTTCGCACCAGTAGGAAGAAAACTTGGAAAGGGAAAGACCCAGTGCACATTCCCAAGAGAATGAACAGTGAAATAATAACATGGCAAGAAATGAGAATTCAAATCTTATTTCCATTATATTGTTCAGGGATTAGCAGAGTCCAAGGGCATCAGGGATAGGTAGATGACACTTGGGACAATATCATTACTTATGTCTCAACAGATCTCTCCTATTACCACTCTACCCATCTCTCCATCCCATCATGCAGTTCACAACTCCCTGATGGATGGTAGAGAACTACTCACTGTTCTAAATGTGACTCTGCTTATATAAGCCAGCAATTAGAACTTCTTGAATTCCAGCCAAGTAGCACTTCATACTGAATGTTTGTATTCATTTATTTATTTTTCCTATATCCTTTTGAACAGCAAGTAGCTGCTTTGAAGATTTCTTCCTAGCTTTCAGCCAACTGGCACTTGATACGGAAAGTTTACATTTATTGATTTATTTTCTCTATTTCCTTTTGGTCAGCAGTTGGCAGCTTTGCGGATTTCCTAACTTCTGGCCAAGCAGCACTTGATCCTGAAAGTTTTCATTTGCAGGTTGAGTATCCTTTATCTGAAATTCCAAAATCCAAAAACCTCATTTTCAGATGCTGAACTGACTTGCTACAAATGGAAAATTTCAGAAAGCCCAGCTATGTAGCCCACGTTGGTACCAGTTTTTTGTTAGCGATCTTCCCCACAACTTTGTTCATGGAATACATGCCAAGTGTTTCAGGCTCAGTAAAGATATTATTAAAAACATCAAAAATTCCTGTATTTATATATTTTAGTAAGTAATAGTCATGTTTTTTACATGTACAAAAAGTACAAAATATTATTTTTATGTGAAATCTTAATTTTGCCACTTAAAAATTTGAGTGAGCATTACATGACAAATGTCATTACCTGTTTCTGTATGGACACAAAATTTATTAAATCTTATATAAAACTACTTTCGGGGTATATGTTATTTATATAAAACTACCTTCAGGGTATATCTATAAGGTGTATTATGAAATGTAAAGGGATATCATGTTTATGATTGGGTTCCATTCCCAAGAAACCCAATTTTATAGATGCTATATACAAATTAAATAGCCTGTATTCCGAAATCAAACAAAATCTAAAAACCAAAGCACATCCAGGCCAAGAATTTTGTATAAAGGATTCTCAACCTGTATTTATTTTCTCTATTTCCTTTTGGTCAGTGGGTGGCTAATTTGAAGATTTCTTCCTACCAATGGGCACTTAATAGGAAGTATTTTACATGCTTCAAGCTAACAGGGATAAAATAACATTATTTGATGCCTATATGTTGTTATCATTGAGATTTAGGTACATTAATTTAGGATTCTCAACCTGTATTTATTTTCTGTTTCCTTTTGGTCAGTAGGTGGCTAATTTGAAGATTTCCTCCTAACTTCCAGCTAAGTGGCACTTGATCCAGTAAGTTTTCATTTATTTATTCATTTTCTCTATTTCCTTTTGGCCAGTGGGTGGTAATGGTAAGCAAAGGTACCTTTACCTTCCAAATAAAGTATTAAATGTACTAGGGTTCTCATGGAGTAATGTGGTCTCTTCTCATGTCTTGCAGATGTAGAAAAATTCTAAGTTTGACATCCCCTTTGGATAGCCATATTCAAGGTCAATTCTCTGCTGTCATTGAGGAGTTTCTCATGAGCCTTCTCTGAGTTGATGATAAACACAAGTTGGTCTCTGACCCTATCATCTGGATTGGTATAATCATAGTCTTCCACTAGCATTTTTATTCTCATTAGGAACTGCTCTATTGTATCCATCCCTTGTTTAGCATCTCATAATTTGTATCATACAAAGATCAGCTGAGATCTAGCTGAGTGTGAGCTTTGAAGCATTGAAAATGTGAAGTTAGATGGCCTCTTTCTGCCGGTGCTATGTCAGTCCAGGTTTCATAGATTTCACTGCCCTTTTCAACTACCCAAAAGGGAAATATTTTACTTGTATTTCTTCCTCCTTGTCTCTTAGGGGGTCCTCAGAATATCAGTTCTACCCTGGACTAAAACTTATACCAAGTTTGTATCAGGTTGCTACTTTCCAATCCATGTGGGGTGTAGGTAATACTGTAAGGTCTACTATATTGCAATAACTTGTATTAGAAGCATTTACTGAAAAGTGTTCCTCTATGTT
>CAHIKZ030003326.1:5732500-5837500 GCA_903632075.3 Acanthosepion pharaonis
ACCAATCTTAAAATTTTAAAGAAGTTGACTGCATCAAAGACATAGCAAAATAATTTTCTATCAAAAGTCTTCTTTTTCTTGTACCTTTTTTTCCTACTTTGAAATTCCAATTGAATTCCTTATGTCAATGTAATCAGGTCATTACAAATTAATCATAAAAGAGATTGAATAAAAGAAAAGTTTTGCATATATTTCTGTCGCAGCAACCATTTATATTTCTGTTGAACTGTCATTTAGTACATGACCTCAGACATGATAATAAAAAAGTACTTGCAGTAATATATAATGAGATTAAAGTGAGTTGACTTTAACAGTATGAGTCAAAAATGGAAAGCTCAAAAAAGCTTTGAAAATGCAGACATCCACATATCATCTTTTATGTGCTGTGTCCCTTCAGGATGTAGGTGATTATGGCTCTCCACATCTTCTTGTCACTTGTACCTTATAGGATAAGGCTAACCATATTAAATATTAAATTAAATTTAAAATAGTTAATCTTATCCTCAAAAACAACAACACACCAGCAAAATGAAAATTACAACTAACAGACATTATTTATGAGTTCAAAATGCCCCTTAAGGAACTGTGTTCCTGCTCAAACTGAACTCATAAATAATTACATTCATCACATTACTACATGCCTATCCAGATGTCTTACATTACACCTATCCAACCACAGATCCATTAGAACACATTTAAACACACACACAAACTTACCAGACTCCATCCGAAACAGGCTAGTAGAAAATATAAACTTAATAACCCCATCCATATGTAAGAAAGACTAAAAATAATGGAAGCATTAATAATAAAAAAAAAACAAACAATAATATTAACTATGAACACAGACACAATGTGCTGTGTTCAAAAAATAAAACATCCCTATAGGTCTAAAAATATACATACAACCTATACATCCAGTTAAAAAGCAAAAATAAAATCATCCTTGATAATGGCTAAAAATATATCAGAATTACAGAACATTTGGACAGTTTCTACACACTCTGTGTTGCAAAGAGAAAATACTTGTTTGAACAAAAGAAAAATTAAATAAAAAGTTTAATTGCAGTACCTTGTCTGTTGTCTTTAATGAAACTTCTGTCTCTTCTACAAATACTTTCATGGTAACTGCTCTGATGAGCTATTTTCGCTAGTTCCCAAACTTAATGAATTTAACCATGCCCCTAGGTTGGCATTTCAGTCCCACCCTTTCACTGTGAAAATGGTTAAATGTAGCCGTCTCTTCTACTCCAATAGCTTCATGTCTCGCACTTCCCATATGTGGTACTCCCTTCCTCTTACTTGCTTCCCTGATAGTTTCTCTGATAGCTATAATCTCCAACTATTCAAATGCAATGTCGATCAACATACCTTGATCTATTCCCTATCCTTCTCTTCATCCTTTCCTCTTTCACACATCTTTACTCTTGCTCACACTCTCTGTAACACCTTGCTTGGGGTGAAAAGCTTAAAAAAAATGAGGGATTGCTGCCTAAATACTCAATATATATATATATATATATATATATATATATAGCCATTTTCAAGGATAAAATATTTAATCTTTGAAAATGGCTAAATGTATAGCCGAAAGCACTTGGATAAAAAGAACATTCAGACAGTTTTTATATAATTTATCATTGGAAAAGAAAAAAAAATTATTAGATTGCATGAGAAATTGTATTAAAACTACATAAAAGCACCTTGTCTGACATATTCAATGAAATGTGCATGAAAGAAGGATTGCTGCCTAAACACACAAAATTTTATATATATATATATATATATATATATATATATATATATATGTGTGTGTATGTCAGACATTGATAAGTGTGGTGAGAAATATATTAGCATAAAGACATATATGTGCTCATACATCATACACACACACACACACATATATATATATATATATATATATATATATATAACCACAAATATACATATATGTATGCATACACATACACAAATATATATACATATATCAAAAGAAAGAAGAGAAAATCATGGACAATAAATTGACTGATTGAAAATAAAATGCTGAGTGGAACTTCTTTCTGATTAATGGAATATGAAAGAAACAGAAACAATTTGTTCCAGTGAGTGCTTTTTTTTGTTTGTTATATAATACATATATATATATATATATATATATATATATATATATATATATATATATATTTGTTTGATATATATATATATATATATATATATATATATATATATATATATATATTTAAAAGAAAAACAGACCATTTTAATTTTTAAGGTACCATTATAATAATTTATTTCACCAATTTCAATTTCAATTTTATTTTTTATTTTAAATACTATCCCTTTTACAC
Source organism: Acanthosepion pharaonis (assembly GCA_903632075.3). NCBI lineage: Eukaryota > Metazoa > Mollusca > Cephalopoda > Sepiida > Sepiidae > Acanthosepion > Acanthosepion pharaonis. The sequence goes on from CAHIKZ030003326.1 coordinate 5,734,849, forward strand.
TCTCTGTTAAATTACAAAAACTTACACTACCCATCAATTTTAATTTCATTTTTCGTTTCATTTCATTTTTGGAAGTGCTATCTGATGATCCGGCGTCCTTTAAAAGGGCTCTGGTGAAATAAATTATTATAATGGTACCTTAAAGTGGTCTGTTTTTCTTTTAAATATTAGCTCTGGATTTACATTGAGCTCTCAGGATTTCATCCTCCTTGGATTACCCATACGGATTACCAAGTTCTTCATAACTTATATATATATATCTTAGAGCCATTACTGTCTGTGTTGATTTGAAATCCGGTAGACACCAATGACTCTAACATATATATAAAAAACAAAAGAAACAAACATTTTCTGGTTTCTGGTCATTGTATCTAATAGGTAATTTATTGCCCCTCTTATCCACAAAAATGAAATTTCCTTACACACAGTGTTATTTTTTATTCCAATCTGAAGAAACTAATACCAACAGATGTTAGCAAAACACATTGTTTAAAATCTTTTTTACTTTGTCTCTTCATATATATAATATATATATAAAGAAATATGTTGTAGTGGTTCCAACGAGAGAAAAGTATGTATATTAAAAAAGAAAGAAATTGCGCTAACGTTTTGTTGTAATGTGGATTTATTTAGAAAAAATATTATGCTTTTGTTTTACATAATTTTTACACGACGTGTTTCTGGTCTCGACACCGTCTTCAGGTAAAAGTGGAGATTTTACATATTATTAAAAAAATAAGAAATTCGGATTACCAACACACAAACAGAGAATGTCTCATATCGAGAATATTTCACATTGAACATGAAGAAAAATTAATTATTTTTAATAATATGTAGAAATCTCCACTTTTACCTGAAGACGGTTGCAAAACCAGAAACACATGTCGTAAAAATTATGTAAAACAAAGCATAATATTTTTTCTAAATAAATCCACATTACAACCAAAAAAACGTTATGCACTCTCTTCTCTTCTTTTTTTTATATATATATATATATATATATATATATATATATATGATTAATAAAATTAAATTTGTCATTTAGTTGATTGATGTTATATTCAGCACCTCAACTCCAGAAGTTCATAGGCAAACTTTATATGATCATTCAGTCCACTCATCAGGAGGTTTCAACAATTATATATGATAACTAACATAGAAGGACAATAAGGAAGTTAGTCTTATCGACCATTATTCTTATGTTTAGTTATTACTGAGTACCATATTATTGCTTACATGTACCTGACAAACCTAACGTTTAGTATCTATCTGAGTGAGCACAGAGGGTAGGTGGGGATTGATAAACCAGTCATAAGTCTGCAAATAATGGTAGGCTGAATAAGAATCTATCATTTCCAATTATTTTCTTTAAAAAGAAGCGGAAATAAAAGGGTGAATAATAATGGAAAAGCAACTGATGACACCTGTCATTGCAGTATTACACACCTGGATATATATTACCTTGGTTGCTTGTCTATCTGTTTCAAATGGTATTCATTCTATTCTGGGATTAACTTTGTTACTCAGTAGGTGGACTCAAAAGTGCCAAATGTTTCTACCCAGTTTTCAGCAACTATAATTCCAGATAGAAATGAAAGTAAAGCAAAAAGAACCAATGAAAAGTGCAATGGAAAAAGAAAATCTATAACAAAAAATATCTTTGTATTCATTATTTAAAAAGTTTAATTTTTAAAAGAGTAAGATGTCCCAGAATAAATGTGATTCTTAATAGAAAAAGAAAAGCACGCAAAAATATTTTAGCAAAAAAGGAGTAAGATGAAAGTGAAAAATTTGCATAAACATTGTTACATACTGGAACATAGACACACACACACATACATACACATATATATATATAGGAGGCACGGAGGAGTAATGGATAGCGGCTTGGATTGAGGAATCACAGAGCCGAGTTCGAATTCCAGTTGGATCCATTACATTCACTTACGTGCTAATACCCTTGGGAAAAGTGTGAATCCTCCTCTTCTCCCTCCAGCTATGGGTAAAATAGCAGGACAGACTGGGTTCTATATCCTTGGATGGCAACTGATCTAGGAGAAGGACAATTCTGAATTCAAAACCTGCGGAGGGTCGTTTGGGGACCTTGTGGCACTTAGTGCACCAGGTCTCTGAATTCGGCCTTTCAAAAAGTGTGGCTGGTCCTGCACGAAACCTTCACCACTATAATCAAATCTCATGTGCTGTTGTCGGGCTGTCGGTTTCCTGGGAACTGATTTGTTGGCCCTCATACGTCGAACTCGATGGGAGAGTCATATATACACACACATATATATTGAAATTATTTTAAATTAACAAATACTGTCACTTTGATTTTAATGTTAAAAATCTAACATTCATATATTAAAAAAAGAGAGATAATTGATGCACATTCTTTTCAAGTATGTTACCTGCTGTTAAACCACTGAAAATATTATTTTTACTCTAACATAAATGAGAAGAATTTAATATTTTTTAATAATAAATAAATTTATCAAAATAAATGCAATAATTTTTTTTTAATTTCAATAGTGTTCACTGTACAAGGACTAAGAACCACTTGAAGTAAAGGGTTAACTTGAACAGGTTAACACTGTAGTGATCAGGGAAGCATCCTTTTGGAAGTTGGTTCCACAAAGCAGCAGCTTGCAAGAAGAAGCTACTTGAATGAAATTTTTATCTCACCAATGGAATATGAAAAGAATGAGAGTATTTCACTACAATGGGCATGGCAAGTATTAACCATCAAGGTTAGAACTTGTGGTACTAAGGAATGTAGTTTCACTGAACACTTTCCATGGAAATAATAATAGAATGGTGTTATACTCTACTGCAATTAGATCTCTTTCTGATTCATTCTGCATGCTAACAGCATGAAGGAAGAAAACAAAATAAAAAAAGTTGTTTGCTGTACATAGGCTCCAAGCATCACATTCTGTCCATGAATCAAATTCCCACAATGAGAGCAACACTGGCCAATCATTAATGGTCCTACTGAAAAAGGAGATGCCACTGGGGATTGCCACATCTGCTTAAAAGCTCTCCTCCCATAACAACCACCAGCAGGTTCTGGTTGTCAGGCTACTTGCCGATATGTAGGGCATTGCCGCTGTCACTAACATGACTGCTCCTCTCAACATGACCATTACCACTCCCAGGCTTGCCTAATAACCTGAATCTTCACATACAGAAGCCAACAGAGACCAGCTTCAACACTGCCCAGCTCTCGACACAATAATAAGAATTGTAACATCACATGCAAAATGCATCCAGCTTCAACACTGCCAGGCTGTTGACAACAAACCACCAAGTTTTATAACATCTGAAAATTGACACCACCCAGCTACACCTAATTTTTCAACTCCACTGCCATCACCTCGGCATACCCAACTCACTACAGGTTTTCCCTTGCAGTCAGCCCCATAACCCTATTTTGTAGAAACATAGGCCTACAAGCTACATCTAATTCCTCATCACCACCACCATCACCTCATCATACCTCACTACAAGCATTCCCTTGCAGTCATCACTGCAACCTCATTTCATAGAAACACAGGCATACAAGCTACACATAATTCCTCATCAATACCACCGTCACCCTGGCATACCCAATTCACTACAGGCATTCCATTGCAGTCATCATCATGACCCCATTTTGTAGAAACACAAGCCTACAAGCTAAACCTAATTTCTCATCATCACCACCATCACCTCAGCATACCCAACTCACTACAAGCATTCCCTTGCCATCATCACTGCAACCCTGTTTCATAGAAACACCTGTCTACCAGCTACACCAATCTCTTGTGACTTCGACAACCAACACACCCTTTCAAGAATTGACCCACCACCATGACCTTGATCAACCAGCATGTGAGTCAGACCTAACCAATGGTTATATCCTGTAACCTTGGTCAAACCAACCCAAGAAATCATAAAGTCTACATACCATAGTAAAAGTTCATTAAAACAATTACTATGAATGTATTTATAGCAAAAGCAAATTGATGCTACATTATAGTGGTAGAAAAATAACTGAAGCCAGGATGTCAGGATAAAACCAATAATATTGCAGATTCTTCTTTGGATTGTATCAAGAATTTCCAAAATATATAGCAGGAACACCAGACTATATATGGCAGCAATATTCAAAGCACAGTTTTTAGGGTTTTTTTTTTTCGAAATGATAATGGCTTGGAATTGTTAATCAGAAAGCTGTGTTTCAATTTCCATTGGATTCATTATATTCACTTACACACAAATATCCTTGGGAAAGGTATGAATCCATCTCCTCTCACCCCAGCTAACTTGTATCACTAAAACCATTATTATCACCAAAAAAAATTCTTACAATATAAAAAAATATTTTTCTGGTTTTAAATAACCTGCAAAGAGTTGATAAGCTGCAGAAAACGAATCAATCAATTAGAAAGTTTTGTTGGGCAAAACTATCCCTAGCACAGCCTGTTCTATATTCAATTTCCTTCTCCCTTATACTAAATTTATGACAGATACATACCCCTCATCAACTGAACTTGTTACCTTTTCTCATGCTTGTACAATACCATACAGTAAGACTCTAACTTGAGTGGCTCTTAGGTCTTGGGTGAACATTAGTAAAAAAACAAAAAAACAACACAAAACTATTTTATCAAACAGTTTATTTCATCTTTTTTTCACTAAAACTTATTATCTCGAACAAGATTTTTACAACCTAAAAAAGAATATTTTCTGGCTTTAAATAACCTGCAAATGGTTGATAAACCATAGAAATCAATCTATATGTAAATATAAAGAACCCTAATATTTAACTATATATATATAACTTTTTTGGAGATACTAATGTTTTTAGCAATACAAGTTTTAATAATTAACCCATACCTGGGGTGAGAAGTGGTGGATTCATACCTTTCCCAAGCAGATTTGTGTTGTACATGATATGGAGATATAGTTAAATATTACCTTTTTTTTCCTTTCTTTCTGTCAGTCTGTGCGTATAAAATATGTTGACATTATTTCCCATTTAATAAAGAAAATGCATGACTCATCTGTAGCTAAATATCATGTACAACATAAAAGCTGACTTTTTCATAAATGTGTCACACTGAAAAAGAATGGCAAGGACATTTTTAATAGGCTGTTTACATATTTTTTTGTTCTTTTGTTATACAATTTCTTCATTCACTTGGAAGTGGATAAAAGAAATATCCAGAACTTACGAACTGTTGTCATGCACTTTATAATTACTTCCAGACATCATCAGAATATTGAAATATGTCAGAAAGAATTTACAACGTTTCAGTTGCATTCACTGTTTGCCTTAGTTTGAAATCATAACAGATTTTATCAAACATTTTACTATTTCAGTGGTAATATTAGCTGTTTCCTTATAAGGAAACATTCAACTTTCATTGTCTGAGCAGAAATTGAAAAAATTCATAAAATCTTTATCTTCAAACAATTTTTCAGGAAAATAAGTAAAAGTACAGTAGCTGTTAATGCTCTTTCTAATATTGATGGGTGAGGGGGGTTCTTTCCTCGCCTCTTGTTTGGGGGAGTGTGGAATGTCAGTATTTTGATTATGTAATGATACAATTTCTCACACATCCTTAAGAGAGAACTAGATAGATTCTTTTTCCTTTTAAGTTAATTTAATGATCAGGATATTCAGGATTCCTGTCTCCAGCTCGCTTTTGAATTGGCAAACATAAAATTTTGTTAGTGATTTTAGATAATCACAAAAGTAGAGCCCTTTGAAAAACTGAGTGCCCAAAACCTGGGTGGTCTCCTTTTCCAGAACACAAGTGGATGGATAGAGGTGATGGGACCCCAGCCTGTATCCATATAATGACCCAGTCAATCAGGAAGTGATCAGTCAGTCAGGAGCAGAGAGGAGGAAAGGATCAGCAGTGAGTGAGTCAGCAGTCACCTAGACAGTCAGTGAATGTAAGTGTCCTTTCCTTGAGGCTGAAAGTTAGTAAGATAGCAATTCACCTTCCCAAAACTGAAGGAAGACATTGCTAATTAAGTGAGAAATCATATTGCTTGCTATTTCCCAATCAGTGTCTTGAAAAATACTTGTTGTTATTCTTTCTTGAATTCAATCATGGTCAGTAAGACAAGCCTGTGAACATAGTGAGTTAGGTGTATATACACATATAGCCAACCTTGGATGTCATCACAGCTTGTGCAGTGACGTGCAGAAGGCAATGTCATATTTAGCTGCTGTGACAAGGATTAGACCCTAAGTTGCAATGGAAATAAAAAAAGGAGGAAAGGACCAGCAGTGTGAGTCAGCAATTGCCAAGATGGTCAGTGAATGTAAGGGTCCTTTCTCTGAGGCTGGAAGTTAGCTGTTCATGTTCCCAAAGCTGAAGGAAGATATTGCCGATTAAGTGAGAAATTATATTGCTTGCTATTTCCCAATCACTGTCTTGAAAAGTATTTGTTGTTATTCTTTGTTGAATTCAATCATGGGCAGTGAGACAAGCCTGTGAACATAGCGAGTCAGGTGTATATATGCATATAGCTGGTCTTGGATGTCATCACAAAGTGGGCAGTGATGTGCAAAAGGCATTGTCAAAGTTATATCATTATTCTCTCTTCCATTTACTTGTTTTATATATTTTAGTTGTTGCTTCTGTTGAAATTTTTCAAATGATGTGGTTTCTGTTATCTGGTGCTGTTCTTTGTGATTCATTAATACCAGTCAACAATTTTCAAAGAAGGATGGTCCTTGCTGAGGCCTTATATGCTTCACTCACTCAAAGTCATTTTTAATCAACAAAATATTTCTGAACAATTCTGGTACTATACATGACATCAATATGAAAGTCTCAGTCATATAATAAGAACATAACTAAAGTTTTTAGGATATTGTTTTGGTGACTTACAGCCACATCATATTAAAACATCACCAAAGTTAAGCAACATTGAGCCTGATCAGTACCAAAATGGGTGATTGCTTTGGAATATCAGGTGCTGTAAGCTTGAATGAGCAGGTGGTGTAAAGGATAATGGCTTGGAATTGGTAATGGGAGAAGCAATTCCAGTTAGGTTTGTTATATTCATTTACATGCAAATACTCTTTGGAAATGTATGAATCCACCTCTTCGACTAACTATAGGTTAATTAGTAAGACTTGTATCGCTAAATCATGATGACCAAAAAATTCTTACAATTTAAAATATTTTCTGGCTTTAAATAACCTGCAAAGGGTTGATAAGATGTAGAAAACAAATCAATCAATCATAATGTTTAGGCTTTGTAGAAATTTGTGGTATTGGGTGAAACTATCTCTAGTGCAGCTTATTTTATATTCAATTTCCTTATCCCCTATACTAAATTTTTTTATAACTGATCAATACCCCTCATCAACTGAACTGTTTAACTTTACTTATGCTCATACAACATCACACAGTAAGTCTCTGCCCTGAGTGGCTCTTGGGTCTTGTCTTTTGTGGGCATTAGTAAAAAAAAAAAAAAAAAAAACCTTTTCTATCAAATATTTTTTTCTTCTGATTTTGTTGTTTTTGTTCTTATTTAGACAATCACATTTCCAAGCAATTAATAAATATGGATAAAATTTACCATCAACTGACACATCTGGTCTCATTAACAACAGGTTGAAGATAAATAGTGAGAAACACCAGACATTAAAAATGAAGATGATCTGTTTAGCATGAACAGGCAGAAGTCCATGTCCAGAAAAACGTGTGCCACAACCAATCATTAAGAAAGATTCATCCATCTTTGTAGACTCTCTGTCTCTTCTCTCTTTATGTCATGTTATGTCTTTTCTCTTAGTTATCAAGCATAAAGCTTAACCACAAGAAAAAGAAAAATTATTCATCAATTTTTTCTTCTTTTTCTTTTGATTTTATGACAAAATCCTCTGCAAAAAATTTTTTAAAAATGTCTGTCTGTCAACTTACCAAAAGTTCTCTCAACATATCAAATCATTTCTTTTTCTTTTACATGTGTGCAAAAACATTTATTAAAGAGAATTTTCTAGTCCTGCAGAAAATAATAATAATAATAAACAAACAAATAATAATAATAATAAACAAACAAATAATAAAATTTATCCTTCTACAAGCCTTAACCTAAAATCTCTATATTTAACATATGAACAATGCCAAACATTATTAACAGACAGACATTTTTTCAGAAACATGCATTTTCCATAATTGAAATTTGGATGTAATGACTGCTCTAGAATTCTGCCAAGATAAATATTCCACTTTGATCTCTGACTCATATTTAAAAAGAACTAAAAGTTATTTTCCTCATAACAGCTAAAAACAGAGTCATTTTCTCTCTCTATCTATCTATCGATATAATTTGCTTGAATACATACATGTATATATATATATATATATATGTGTGTGTGTGTGTGTGTGTGTGTGTGTGTGTGTACTCTTCTGAAACATGAACAATATACCTGAAACATATGAAATGGCTCAAACAATTCCACCAAAAATTCCTGAGACTTAACATCAAATGGCAGTCTTTGATTCCAGACACTGTTGTCCTTCAAAGATCAGAATGCAACAGTATTGAAAAAATAATAACTAGATGCAATAGGCAGGACATATTGTGAGAATGTGGGATAACAGGATTCCCAAACAATTTTCCTATGAGGAACTGAAGATAGGGAAGTGTCCACAACACAAGCCTAAGAAGTTTAAAAATAACTTGAAGAATAATCTGAATGAATTGCATATAAATGTGCAGCATTTGGGAAGAACTGACTTTTAAATTGTATAGAGTGAAGGGCCTTTATAAGCCTTTGAGGATGAATGTTTCAGGCATGCTCAGATCAAGCATGGTCTCTGATGATGCACTCATTCTGATTTGACAACTAATATGCAGTTTTGGAAAATGTGATGTGTGTGTGTGTGCATACTTTTATTGAGGGCAGGTTATATAAGCTATTTGAAACATCATCATAACAACCAAAAGCAAAACAACCTGCCTCATCATCCTGTCAACAATATCTGTGTTGTTTGCACAAAGGTTTGAAGATCATCCTCTGAACTGAAAATCATCCCTGAAATGGTTGTTTGGGATTTAGGATTCCTGGGGGTGGTCTTACTTAGTCATGAGCCAACTTCCACCATGGATGTATTTAAATGACCATACAACCTTGGACAAGATGTTTCTAATGTTCTTGGATTGAAAAAGAAAGCCATAAAAGTAATGTCTTAAAAGATCTTGATAAGGAATTTCCAGGCCATATAGATCACAGGCATGACCTCGTCTGCAATTTTTGGTAGGTTCTGCTTGAGTAAAGAAGAAAAGGAAGTCATGTGAGTAAGAATTATACCAGAACACCAACTAACTACAAAATAACATTAAATACTGAGAATTTATGTTCCATTTGTGGAAAAATTTTCAAATTAACCTGTTGGTTGTAAAGACATGCAAATCTTCACAAAAATAGAGCTAATGACAACAAAATGTTTGTATCCCATATCTGACAATGTTGTGCCATTGGTTTTAAAAGTTTGTTTGATTTAAAGAGCCATATACAATGTCAATAGGCACAAATGAGAGTTTCATGCAGTTGCTGCAATCTTCGGGCGCAAATATAGATTATATTTACACCTGAAGATTACATCAACTGCATAAAACTCCGAGTCATGTTATTGACATTGGATATTATGTGTATTTACTAATATATACTTATAGCTCTGTCTCATAACATTGAGCACTGTATTTATAATACCCATAGAAGAAATATATTTATACATATGCAAAATCTTTTGTGCATGTATGTATGTTTTTTATCTCTATCTATAAAAGGCAGGATGTGTGTGTGTGTGTGTGTGTGTGTGTGTGTGTGTGTGTGTGTGTGTGTGTGTGTGTGTGTAACGAATGCACAGCCGCAATTTTCGACAGATTTGCACCAAAATTTACATGCACATGCTCCAAGTTAGCAGGAAGGTCAAGACTGACTTTGCATTTCCCAACTAGCCATCAATAGTGGAAATAATCGATTTTTTCATGCTCCTACAGCAGTTTTCATGTAGTTTGCAGCCATTTTCTACTGGCCAGAGTGAGAGCCAATAGCTGGCTGCCAAGAATAGGCAGGAAGATTCTATTGGCCAGTGTGAGAGCCAACAGCTGACTGACACAAATGTTAACTAGCATGCTAACATGCAAAAAAAATTGATAGCTGCATTCGTTACAAGTGGGAAAAATTTAAATCTGCATAGCACTTTACTCCAATTGGCTCATTCACTTGCTTAAACTCAACATTGATTCTGATTCCGCAGAAGTGGGTTGGGTGTGAAAAAGTATTTGTTGTTAACATTCGTTTTTCATTCAGTTTTTCCAGTTACAAGTCCTTTTTTAAAGCTGATCATTTTGTGTTCATTTTGTTTAGTTCTTTTTTCGTAACAGATTTAATGTTTAGTATAGAGCTTAGAAAAAAATTGCAGTGTGAGATAGGCAAGAAGTAAGGGATATAGCAACATCAGCACAGCAAAGGACACTCCTTTAAAGGCAAAGAAGGGCAAAAATATTTTAAGTCAAGTGATAGCGATTGCTGTATGAGTCGTATGATTTTTTAATCAAGCACGGGCAACGCCGGGCCATGCTGATAGTCATATATATATGTGTGTGTGTGTGTGTGTGTGTGTGTGTGTATTAGGATCAAATATGGAAATACTTTGTGTCTTTATTACCTTGCTTGGGGTGAAGTGAATTTAAAAATAGTATTGACCCAATGAATTGTCTTTCTGCACTTGAAAAATTTCATGCTCAGGTGTTGCTTGATATCCTAAGATTGGTTTTAAAATTTTGTCCAGTTTAAAGAGCCATATCTATTCAAACCACAACTAAGTTTTACAAGGATATCATATGATGGTCATGCTCAACAACGAGGTGGGAGCCATTATATATTTAAATATTCTTTCACATGTACACACACACACACATATACAGTCATGTGAAAAAGTTTGATGATTTTGTAAGAAATATAGACCAATCAATATTTTTGATTTTCTTTCAAACAAGATAGAAGATATTAAGAGAGGAGTAAATAGTTGTGCCATCAGCATAGATACTGAGTTGAAAACTGATGATATCAGGAAGGCCATTTATGACAATTAGAAACAACATAAGTCCAAGGATAGAGCCCTGGGAGACACCAGCATTTATGTAAAAAGATCTAGAAGAGTGGCCATTCAAGATAACTTTCATTTTGTGATTTGATAAGATAGACTGAATCAGTTCAAAAATATATCAAGACATACCATAATCTTTCAACTTGTGAAGAATACCCTTATGCCAAACCCTGTCAAATACCTTCAAGATATCCAAAGTAACAGCCATTCTTATCTAAAGGTTGGTAGACTCTTTCATTAACACTTTGAGCCCTGACCACTGCTTTACTAGTGGTAGGAAAAATGACATAATGCCCAGCCACTGGATGTACACTGGGCAAACCGCGGATCATTACATACCAATTATTTGTAAATTTTAACTCAGGAGATCATGCAGAATGGTCAAAATTGTTCAGGAACGCAGAGCTCAAATGGTTAATAATTGTTACCACATCAGCAGTTGACCTAGAGAAGCAAAAACAATATTGCTTATCAGAAATCTCTAATATAAGATGCTTAACCAATTCAGAGTTAATTAGAGCATCTAGTGATTTGCCAAAGAAGACTAACAGGCTTATAGAAGGATCAGATGGTTCACCTGAGTTCTTAATGACTGGAATTACATAAGAGGATTTTCAACAAACAGGAAAGCAAGAAGCAGTAAGGCATTTATTGTAGAGTTTAGAGAGAACAGAATCTAGTTCAGGAGCACATTTCTTAAGTACTATTCCAGGGATACCATCAATTCCATATGCTTTAATAGGATCTGATTTAGAGATGATAGCAGAAACCATGGCTGGAGTTATCCATATGACTCAATAGAGACTCAGTTCTAAGTGGAAAGTCAAGAGTAGAATTTAAAGAGAAACAAACAAAAGTCATCTTTATGTTAAAACCTCCAATTGTGTGAAGAGAGGAAGGATAGAATACTTACTGTTATTTAAGACTCTATTACAGAGCCACCAGTAGTCATGTGAACCAAATTTGTTATAGGCTATAGATACCTCATTCTATCAGCAAAGAAAGACTTAGGTTCTTTGAGGATATGTTTACAAATATTTTAAGCTGTCATAAATAGGCATCTGTTGCGATTGGAATTATCACATTATTATTAGATAGATGAAAATGATGTAATAGAACAATAAAAAAAGAAAGTACTATTTTGTTATTATTTATTAAACAAAAGAAAATGCCAGTCAAGTTAGGACACATGATTCCCTAATAGCTGCTATTCCCCTTTGGTTAAAATTTAAATGTTTCCTGTACCTGTCTAGGAGGAGACATGGTGGAGTAATGGATAGCAGCACAGATTGAGGAATTGGAGAGCTGAGTTTGAATTCCAGTCAAATCCATTACATTCACTTACGTGCTAATACCCTTGGGAAAAGTATGAATCCTCTTCTTCCCCAAGCTATGGGTAAATTGCAGGACAGACCGGGTTCTATAGCCTTGGATGGCAACTGGTCTACCACAGAAAGAAATGGCAACCTACTTCAGGAAAAAAAACTGCCTCATCAGTCATGTATCGAAAGATACATGATGGCCTAAGTGTGTATAATGCATGGCACATAACTGACTGACCTGTCTACCTGTCTCCAACATTGGCTGGGAGAAAGTTTACTCCACTCCTCCATGCAAAATTCTATCTATCTATCTATCTATCTATCTATCTATCTATCTTTTTTTTTAATCAATTCACCCCAAACAAAGCAATAATGCCACTAAGCTGCAAAGGGTGACTTGGACTGAGAGAGAATGAAACTTTAGAACTAACCTGAAATTCTATCCTAATCAGGTAACAAGAGATAAACTGTAATCTTGTTCAAAAAAATAGGGAGGAGTGTGAACTGGATGATGGGCAAACTTATCTACACCTATTAAATTATAATAATAGCTAGATGTTCCCCTCCCCTTGGAAAGTTAAAACAAGAAATAATCTGAGATATAAAGAGTAAAAAATGTGTAATGTCCGGAAAATTCATTTTTTTTTAGTTTATCATTACAGCTACTAATTGTTATGCATTCATTTAATTTTTATAATCTTTTAAATATAAATCTACTTATAGGGGAGTTATAACCCAGAGTAAATAATTATAAATCCTCAAACATTTATATATACAAAAATACTCGTAAAAATGAGAAACAGCAAGGCATGGAAACAAAGAAACAAAGAAACAAGTATTATTTATTATCTGGTTATTATGTGATTTTGGGGAAACAAGAGACAGTAATACTGAGTAAAACTGTGAGTTTGGTGTCAAATGTAGGTCAAATATGGATTTAAATCTGACAAAATGATAAGATAAAGAATAAGTAAAGTCTTTCTCATATGCTTTCTATAGATGTGTTTAATGAGTGTTCAGATAATTTAGTTAGTAAATACAAGAAGTATCTGGGGTTTCTTACCTCGAAAGATAAATGTTACTATTATGGCCTAAAACAGAAAAGGAGATGAAATTTTCATTGATGCACATTTTGATGACCTGTGCATGTGAACTGCATATTTTCGAAATTATAATTAATTTTTATTTATTTAATTTTTATGTACACAACATACTCCTGTAAATGAACAGTCTGACAAAATAAATAGTGTTTTACTTCTCTTGTCAATTCTCAAGAAAAAAAGAAAATGTATAAACCCAGTTTCATATGATTAGGTTTTATCAAAAGAGAGTGCACATATCTATCTATCTATCTATCTATATATATATATATATATATATATATATATATATATCTCCTTCTGTTCATATCTATCTATCTATCTCCTTCTGTTCATATCTATCTATCTATCTATCTATCTATCTATCTATCTATCTATCTATCTATCTATCTGCCTCTTCACATCTCCTTCTGTTCATATCTATCTATCTATCTATCTATCTATCTCCTTCTGTTCATATCTATCTATCTATCTATCTATCTATCTCTTCACATCTATTTCTTCACATCTATCTATCTATCTATCTATCTATCTATCTATCTATCTATCTATCTATCTCCTTCTGTTCATATCTATCTATCTATCTATCTATCTATCTATCTATCTATCTCCTTCTGTTCATATCTATCTATCTATCTATCTATCTATCTATCTATCTATGCCAGTCTGTTCATGTCTGTCTATCAATAGACTGATATGTTGGCTTAATATCTAGTGGTCAATGCCAGATGATAAGCAACACTATCAAATATAACAGTATGGATCAAATAATTCTAGTTAATTGAATGTTACTAGTAACAGTTGCAACGACTAGTTCAGAAATGTACTTACAATGTGAATGCAAAAGCATTTCAAAAGCAGCATGGCTAATAAATCCAATTCTTCAGACTATATTGCTCTTCATGTGTAGGAATAGAGATCTAATGAAGATCATGGCAGACAGAGAACAATGGAAAAATCTAGTCAATGGCATTTGATTTGGCTTGGAAATATAAATGGAAAATCATCATCAGAATTAAGAAACTGATTTCAATTTCCTAATTGGAAATTATGTTTTAGTTTAAAAAACAAAAACACAGACAGCCCATCACACATCTTCAGGTTCTGTTAACATAACTTTGATTTTTCTGGCATATACCATTTTGAATTTTTGGTAACAAGAAATTCTTATTGCTTTTCTTCAAACAGATTATATCATTTGAACTAGTCATTAGTGTTTAAAGTTGCATTTCAGTTTCAAATATATTATATAATACATGATTTAATTATATATTAATTTTCTTAGTCCCTATGTTTCTTTCTTTCTTTCTTTCCATTTATGGTTTTCTTCTTTCTTTTTCCCCACCATTTTCTTTTTTCTTTTTTCACTTGTATGTTTTTCTTTATTAATTTTTTTCTTTTTTTCCTTCTAATGTTTTCTTTTTCCTTTTTTTCATTTTATAGTTTTCTTCATTCTTTTTTCCATTTTATGTTTTTCTTCTTTCTTTTTTTACATTTTATGTTTCCTTTATTCTTTTTTCCATTTTATGGCTTTTCTTTCTTTTTTCTATTTTCTGTTTCCCTTCTTTCTTTTTTTACATTTTATGTTTTCTTTCTTTATTTTTCTCATTTTATGATGTTCTTCTTTCTCTTTTTCATTTATAGCTTTCTTCTTTCTTTTTTTCAATTTGATGTTTTCCTTCAGTCATTTTTCAATTTGATGTTTTCCTTCAGTCATTTTTCAATATGATGTTTTCCTTCAGTCTTTTCTCAATCTGATGTTTTTCTTCAGTCTTTTTTTCAATCTGATGCTTTCCTCCTTCCTTTATTGCAATTTTAGTTTTTCTTCTCTCTTCATTTCCTTTTAATTTTTACTTCTTTCATTTTTTTTTCATATTAAGGAAACAGGTTCAAGTAGAAAGAAAGCCTGTCAAAATCATTCAAGTACATCATGCTTCATAGAGAATTTGGCTCCTTGCCAAATTCTTCCAGACATAGTGCCACCAAAGTCAGAAAAAGAAACAGCTGGTTTTAATGTATTCCTAACATAAGATTACACATGCTACTCGATGGGAAATAAACATCCGTGATCTTCCAGCGTGAAGGAAGCTCATCTCTTGTAAATAGCTACTGAGCTGGAACCTACTTGGGAATCAAGGAAGCAACTTCTGCCATCTTTGGTAGGTCATGTTTAGAAACAGAACCAAGAATAGTAGGATTAAGTTATTGTTGTTGTTGATGGCAGGGTGTAGTGGTGGGTGGAGATCGGTGGGGGTAATAAATTCTATGATCTTTGATCAGTCCAAAATTACATCTTGTTACATAACCTACTCACCGTAGACACCGGAATCAGGTATCTTGAACTAATTATAGACCAAAGTTATCAGCTGGATAGCATTGATATTACATCTTACATAAATCTATACCCCCTTTTCTTATGATTTTTATTACAGCACCATTATTGTTATAAGAAAACATCATTGACTTTGATTTATTCTTCTATAAGTCATTATTTGGAAATAAGAGTTTTTTTTTTTACTTCAGAATTATTAACTTAGTATATTCTCTTTGGTAAGTATGAACCATTTAGATAAATCTTGATCCCAGAATTTCTCATGAAAATTTCTTATTCCGATAAAATATATTCAATATCAATCAAAATAAATGTATTAGCTTAACAACAATGAATTATTCTTTTATCATCACTTCAGTTATTAAATTTAAACTGGCTTAATAATAAACTGATGCCCTACAAATAATACGTTTTCCTTGCATCCAATGTAAGTTCATACGGACCAAATAATAAATATATGCCCCACAAATAATAAATTTTTCATGGCACCAAATATAAATCTAGACAGACCTATTAAGAAATTTATGCCCTGAAAATAATGTATTTTTCCTTGCATCAAATATAAATTTACTTGAACCGAATAATAAATTTATGCCTTACAAATAATACATTTTCCTTGCATCAAACATAAATTTACATAGACCTAATAATAAATTTATGCCTTACAAATAATACATTTTTCCTTGCATCAAACATAAATTTACATGGACCTAACAATAAATGTATGCCCTACAAATAATACATTTTTCCTTGCATCAAACATAAATTTACATGGACCTAATAATAAATTTATGCCTTACAAATAATACATTTTCCTTGCATCAAACATAAATTTACATGGACCTAACAATAAATTTATGCCTTACAAATAATACATTTTCCTTGCATCAAACATAAATTTACATGGACCTAATAATAAATTTATGCCTTACAAATAATATATATTTCCTTGCATCAAACATAAATTTACATTGACCTAATAATAAATTTATGCCTTACAAATAATACATTTTTCCTTGCATCAAACATAAATTTACATGGACCTAATAATAAATTTATGCCTTACAAATAATACATTTTCCTTGCATCAAACATAAATTTACATGGACCTAATAATAAATTTATGCCTTACAAATAATATATTTTTCCTTGCATCAAACATAAATTTACATGGACCTAATAATAAATTTATGCCTTACAAATAATACATTTTTCCTTGCATCAAACATAAATTTACATGGACCTAATATTAAATTTATGCCTTACAAATAATACATTTTTCCTTGCATCAAATATAAATTTCCACAGACCTAATAATAAATGTATGCCCTACAAATCTACATTTTTTTATATAAACATATATAAACATTTGTCATCAATTAAATTTCACTTCTCTGTTTACACAAGAATAACTCAAATATAATTTTAAAATTTAGATTTATCATTCATTCATAATTTTATTCTTTATTTCTATTTTCTTTTTGCTACATGTAAATTTATTCTCTCGGTAAAACAATTGAAAACTTGTAATAAATTCAGTAAAATTGATAAATTTTAGATTTACCACTTCATCAAATTCTAAATTATTTTTAATAAGCCTGTGCAAAATTTGCTATATAAAAGAAATTGAAAGCACTTCCAAATTCTGAAATTAACCTCTACGTTAAATGGAGTTACCTGCCACACATACCTTCATTTGCAAACCTTAAATTTTTCCTACTGAAATCTAAAAATATAGAATTCATTCTAAATTTTTATTACCCACAGTTATTTCTAATCTTAAATTTGTAGCATTTTCATTATTTTAATTCATGACTATATACATTTGGCCAATTGATGCATTGCTATCAGCCAGGACACAAGTGTTGGTTGACTCACCTGACAACAAAATAGAATTAACAACATTGGAAAAACTAAGTGAAACCAATATGATTTTTGTGTATTCGACTCATCACAGTTGTGCAATGATCAGTCGGCTGATGTGCATCTGTCTTTGCAAAAGAAAATCCTATTAACAACATTCAAAATATAAATGAAACCAACTCTTTTCTCATTTTGTTCATGATCCAAATGTCACTTAATTCTTGTTAATTAGGCTCTCCTACCTGTTAGATAATGATTATGGAGATTGTTAAATCTAATCCTCTCAAGGATTGAACACTTCATTCTTGGTTAACAAATATTTTTGAATTACCCTGTCTTACCTGCTAATTAAAAATGAGGCCTGCCTGAAATAGGTTAGTTTAGGCTTGTGTTTTCTTTAGTTTTTCTTCATCCAAGTTAACTTAGTGTATATATGCTCATCGGTCCCTTTCATTTTCTTGCCCCCACTTTCTTTGTTTAATTCCTCTCCCCCATTAGGTGACCAGAGATATGAGTTATCTGATAGATGCAGGATGCCTTTCACTTTTCAGGTGTGATTTTTCATATTTGTTGTTGTGTTTGGCTGAGGGTGTGTTTCTGTGAGTATTAGGCCATCCGAGTGATATATTTTCATTATTTAAGTTCTGTATTATTTTCTTCTGGTTAACTGATGTCTCTGCCATATTTAGTGATTGTGGGGGTGGTTTATTACTAATACTGTTTTGTTTAATTTCTTGTAAATAGATTTTGTTTACTATCTTAAATATTCATTGGGGTTTGTAAATTTTTAAAAGTTGTTTTTGTATTATTCCCCACCCCAACAGACAAAATTGTACATATTGGGATTAGTTAGAACTTCATAGAGTCTCTGAGGTATTATGGTGGTTGTAGCAAGAATGGTAAGTAAGAATGCCTTGTTTTAGTGCAAGGATTATTTTAGCATGTCTGGGTCAGTGATTGTGGCTAGCTAAGTTTTAGTATAAGACAGATGAAGACAAGCCTTCCTCTTTCCTCATTATTGGCCTTGTGTCCTATTTGTACTCATGTGCAATAAATAATGAAAAAATTCATTTGCCTCTAGAAATTGTACAGCTTAAACAATTCTCGCTTTTATTTCCTGTAATTGCTATAACTTTTGAGTTTCTTAAGATAAAAATTATTTCCCATCTGAGTTATATCACACGGACATGATTGATTTGCTGTTTATTTCATTCCTGATATCTAATTTTTTTTTCATTTGGGGAAATGTTATGAAATATTTAATGTAATTTTTCCAATTATTTATCTCTTTTTTTTTTTTGTTTTGTGGCTCTTCTAGTCCGTGTAGTTCATAAGCCATAAAAAACAAATTAATCAAACCTTTTGTTTGTG
Source organism: Acanthosepion pharaonis (assembly GCA_903632075.3). Classification (NCBI taxonomy): domain Eukaryota; kingdom Metazoa; phylum Mollusca; class Cephalopoda; order Sepiida; family Sepiidae; genus Acanthosepion; species Acanthosepion pharaonis. Next base: position 5,753,966 of record CAHIKZ030003326.1, read on the forward strand.
ACTTTTTTTGTAGCTACTTAGGCTTATGATTTTTCTTGTAGTACTTTTTGTTTGTGATGTTTTTTTAGCACCTCAGGTTTGTAATTTTCTGTGGTACATCTTGTTTGTAATGTCTTTCTTTGGTGGTTCCACTGTTGTGGAGTTGATGGTTATTTAAATTATTGGGTCAAAAGATATATCAGAAGGTTAAAGTTTTGGTGAACAAAAAAATCTCCACAAACAATTTTAAATTTTCTTTTTGGCACAATGTTGACAAAACATAATAAATATACAATGACAAATCTCTTTCAACAAACAATAAAAAATATTTATATAATGATTAATATACAAAAGGTTGAATGATGTATTATTCAGTAGATTAATGTTTGGCTGAAGAGTTTAAATTTGTTTTTTAAGTCACTTGAAAATGTTCTTTTAGCAGGTGAAATGTGTCCCTGTGAAGAATGTTCAAAGTGTGTGAAATGAATAAAGAAATTGTAATTGATAAACCTGTTTGAAATGAATTAAACAGTTTTTAACAATTTCTATAATTGAAAATTGCAATGTTTAAAATGTAGCAGGAGTTATCTGCCTTTGACTGTAAAATTGTACTGATCAAAGTTCATAAGGTAAAATGTTTTTACTGAACTCAAGGAAAGAGTTTCAGTTCATGACAAGATAATTAATCTCGATGAAAGAAATGTTCTTAAATAAAGGAGTATTGTAGATTCAGGAAAATTCAGTGTAAGATGACTTTAGAAAAACTTGATGAGTGAGAGTTGAATTGTAATCTTAGCTTGACGATCAAGAAGTAGTATCTTATATTAAAAATGTAACTTTTAATATAACACTTCCAAATAAGAATCAGTGTAAATAATTTGAAAATATCTTGCTGCTTGTTGCTGGTAAAAATCTCATTGGTGAGGTTCGCTCACGTTATTGTATTTATTTAGTTGTAGGTCATGTGATCAACTCATGAACATGTTTAGTTTGTGGAAGATTCCACATTTGCCAGTTACATCCCATTGGAAAATGCACTCTTCCCCTGTAGTAATTATCACACACATACATACAAATCATGCGACAAGCATTCATTGGTTAATCTCCTCAAAACTAGCTTGCTGATTGGTCAGTTCCAACCAATCAAACCACTTGCACACGACAAATCTGTTTTCCCGCTCAATATACTCTGAGCCTCCCACGTGATACACAGCCATATATAAACACAATACGAATAAGCTCCCTCGTGTTTATCTTCATTCATCTTTTTCCTTGGTGCCAAGATGTAATCTTCAAGAGCTCCCGTCTTAACTTTGCGGTCAGGTGTTAAAGACCATTACCAACATTCACGCAAGTACGAACTCTAAAATTTTTTCTGAACTCTTGCCAAGGTTTACAACTCACATTTCCTAACATGCTAAAGGAACTTTATTCTTCTAAACTACAGTTTAATAATTACTTCATCTTTATGAGCTCAGATACAAATATTTCCAAATCTAAAAGACATAACTCTATCACACCTTCAGCTTATATGCTTGTACACCAAACACTAATAAATTCAATTGTTATGTTTTGAAATCATTACATTCTGTTTTGTATTTATACTATGTGCTATTTACGTCAAATATAAATTGCATTGCATCCATGCATTGTCCTTAATCCCGCCTTTCCTAGCCAAAGTTAAATATATATAGTACACACCCTTACATAATGGTGAACACCCACTACAAGTTCTATTCAGAAACTTTTTGGTGGTAAATTATTTTTGAACACAACTGTGTAGGTGTTGTAACAATTTTCACATATATTAGCCAATCAGAAGTTGGAATTTTAGTCAAAGCTTCTGTGATCCACTTAGCATTTAGCTTGTACAAGGTTTATTGTCAAGAGAAATATTACATGAAAAATGAATTGAAGTATTTTACAACCAATAAAATTCACTGAGTCAAAATAATATTATAATTAGGTAGAAGTTGAATGCTAAACCACTAATAAGTTTTTTGTTTTTTTTTTTCATGGCACCTATTTTGGTGATGCTATTTTTTTTTCTCATGGAACTTCTAGTTTACGAATTTTTTTGTGGCTCCTTTAATTTGGGGGTAAATGTGAAGTCATGGATAGCAGCTCAGGTTCAAGAATCGGAGTGTCAGATTTGAATTCTTAGTAGGGTTTGTTACATTCACTTATGTGCAAATACACTTGGAAAAGGTATGAATTTATTTCTCTCCCCAGCTATGGGTAAATAGCAGGATAGACTGGATTGTAACCAGTCTAGGAGGGAGACAATTCTGAATTGAGAAACTTCCAACTATAGGTTAAATAACCTCACCAACCTGAAACTGACAAAGTACAGCTACACCCCTTAAGACATGACCGGAGAGGTTTGATCAATTAGAGAGAAGGTCTTGGATCTGGATGTGATCTAATGAGACTTCATCCCTGGTACCATTAATTTGGATTTTTTTTATGGCATTTGTGAATGTTTTTTCGGCTCCTCTAATTTGTGATATTTTTATCAACTAGTACTTCAAGTTTAATATTTTTATCCCATGTTTTAAAGTCACTTATCATCATCAGTATAAAAAATTAACCTTTGGAGCCACAATTAAATTATGTTTACAAGGTCTGATCAAAAAATATCGGCACTGTTGCTATGGTAAAAGACCTAAAATACAGGAAAGCTGCTTAGCACAAATCACAAAGTTATAACATTCTCGCTCACTTCCATTGTTTATAGCAGTGCTTGGAAGGAAAGTGTGTAGAGTGTGGTAGTCTGACTATACCACAGAGGTTCCATTAGTGACCATGCATTGTGCAGCAGTTTTTGACTAAGCACACCATTTCCCAAGTCCAACAACCACCATAATTTCCAAGATCATGCCCTTTGTTACTTTTTCAAAATCAAATCCCACTTGAAAGGAATAAGATTTCAAGATGTTGAGGACAGTACTAGATTAGCCAAGAACAAGGCAGCTTTGTTAAAGACACCAGAACAAGGAATGCAATATTCATGCTCAGAATGTCATCAGAAAGAGCGATACAGATGCAGAAGGATGTGTACCAATGTTTCATAGACTACGCAAAAGCCTTCGAAAAAGTACACCACAAGGATCTGATGAAAGTGCTCAGCAACCTCGATATATTCAGGAAAGATATCAGAATAATCAAGAACCTATACTGGCAGCAAACAGCATGCATGCGCATAGAAAACGAGTTCAGTGAATATACAAAAATAGAAAGGGGCATAAAGCAAGGTTGCTTCTTCTCACCCAACCTTTTCAACCTATACAGCAAGGCAATCTTGAGAGAATTGGAAATCCTACTGGGATTTAGCATTGGTGGCCACAATCTTAACAGCATAAGATACGCAGATGACACAGTACTGATAGCAGACACGGAAATGAAATTACAAAATCTCCTACAGAAGGTAGCGACAGAGAGTGAGAAGAAGGGACTAAGCATAAACTACAAGAAAACAGAGATAAATCAACCATGTTGAGATTTGAACCCAGGTCTCATGGTCAGAAAACAAACGTTCTAACCACTCAGCCACGTGCCCATATATGTACATATATATGTACATATGTATGTATGCATGTACATATGTATACATATATGTAATGTGCAGACATATATTGTCGGTCCATTTATATGTTTGTATTTATGTATATAAGTATGTATGTTTATATGTTCATGCCTATGTATATGTATGTATGTTTTCAAGCATATTCTCTTTTCCAAATATCTGTCTCCAGCATAAAAGAAACTCCAAATTCTGTTGATTTCAATCTTTCAGACATTTTGTTTGACCCTCCTGTCCAGCTGCCATTAAAATTTTCTCCAAATGTTGAGAAAATGAACCAAAGACAAAAATATACATTTTCCTAATATTTTAATTATGACGCTTGCTTTTTTTCTTTATCAATTAAAGGTCATGCCCTGAAGAATTAATTTCACAAACTATGCATTTGTTAAAATCGAGAAAAAGAAAAAAATAAGGAAGAAATGACATTTTGATAGCATCATGACCTTAGGATTTAGTGCAAGTTCATCTTTACCATTTTTTTTTTGCTTCCTTCTACCAGGACTTTCTCATGTCAATGATATTTAAATCTAATTTAATGTCTGATATTGATGCTACTGCTGGTGGTGATTGTTGTTGTTGGTGGTGGTGGTGGTTTTTGTGGTGGTAATAATGATGATGATGATGATGATCTTGGTGGCGATGATGATGAATGTCTGCTGAAAGAATTTTGTTAGTCAGCCATTGTTTTTCTTTCACATGATAGAAATCACTTTGAAGAGCAGATTTATTTTGCATGTTCAACATTATCCAAAGACACTCCATTTTATATAACTGCTGTTGTCAACACAACATTTCAGCTTTTCAACTGTCATCATCTGCAAACCACATGAAGAAAATAAAGGTCCTTCCTGAAAAAAAAAAATGTTAATGAAAATCTGTACATCAACCAACCCACAGACCTAGTAACACATACACACAGGGTTCAATCATCCTCATTCTCTTCATATTCCATTTGGGATAATGAAGTTCCACTCAGATAGTTTCTTTCTAATTACTGCTTCTTTGTGGAACATACTCCCTAAGGAATGCTTTCCCAATCAATACTATTTTATCCTCATCAAGTCTAGAGTCAATTGTTAACTATCATACTTCTTCTACATGCCATGTCCTCTCAGGACGTAGGTGATAATGGCGCTCCACAACCTCTTATCCTTTATAGTCTTTAGCAATATCTGTCCTTTTGACCAACTTCCCACCCATCATTCTGCCATACATTTACAAAAGCTAGTCAGATAGGTGGCCTTCCCCTCTTTCTCTTGCTGTCAATATACACTGTGAGTGTCAAGTTCTCCAAGCCTTCCTTCCTCATTATAGGTCTAAGAAATTTTAGAACTGGTGTAGAAATTAGGTTTTCAGTTCCTTCTAAAGTCTTCTCATTCTCTCTCACTCCCAGTATTTGCTTGTGTTTTAGTGGCTTGGGGTGAATTGATTAAAAAATAAATGTACTTTTTGTTAACATTTTCCTTAAAATGTCTTCATTGCTTACACACTCTGTCTATAGAATTCTCACTGCACTTACTTACAGCTCTTATATCCATACAACAACTTCATTTATTGAGTGGCTCTTGGGCCTTGTATTTGAGAGAAGATTTAGCAAAAAAGAAAAGAAAATTGAACAAGTACTCAAGTGATTGTTTGACTTTGTGTCATATTCATTAGCAGCATGGGTTCACTGAAAAATCCCTACCCAAGTGATTGTTGCCTGACCCTGTGGAATACTTTGGACATGCTAATTAATACCTCTTATCACAGTTATAAACAATTCATATTCTATCACTAGTGATTTTCCTTCCAAATCTTAAAATCTATCTATTGTATATACTTGTGTAGGGGCCTACTTCATATATAATGAAATCCCTGAATTTTTTGCATTAATTTTAAGCCCTTTAGAAAAAATTTACCTGTGCATAGTGCAACCAGTCACTAAAAGGTGTAATTTTTTAACCTCTTCAAAAAAAACTATATTTTTGTGTAAAAAACTTGCACTATACATGATATATGTAATTATCAGATCAGCTGCAGTCAAGAGTCATTGTGAATTGTTTGCTACATAGCATGAGCTTTTCCTGGTCTACATATAGTTATGAATTTAGATTATCCTTCATCTAGACTAGTTGCCAACCAAGGTGGAAGAGCCCTATTTGCCTTACCATTTAACCCATCACTGGGGGGAGAGGAGATGGATTCATGCCCCGCCAAAGGGATGAATCTATATTTGCATGAAAGTGAAAGGGTATTAAACTCAACTGGAATATGAACTCAGTTCACCAATTTCTCATTTCAAGCCACCCACACATCCTAGACAAACAATAAAAACTGAAATGTAGATATAGTAATCAACAGAAATTACCTATTTTTTATTTCTTCTTTTCTTGTGTAAAATAGTCATAGATTTGATTATCAGTTTTATTTAAAAAGTATAAAAGTGGCATAATTCTCCTAATATTGGCACATTATCAACCAAGTTTGTTACTGAGAACAACATAATTCAATGCACTGATTATGGGCGACATAATAACCTTTTTTTAATGCATCTATATATATATATTTGGTTGGATTGATGTGAGTTTGTGACCCTGGGTTTCACAATTTTGCAATCGTCAGACAAATTCTATGTTAGCTCGAATCTCTGATATTGAGCACTTTCTAATAAGTACTGCAGCATATAATATATAAATAATTATATATATATATTTATTTATATTTATATACACACTTTTCATATATATATATATATATATATATATATATATATATATATATATAATTGAAGAAAACTAAAGAATGATAAAAAATTTTCATGTTTCACATCTAGGAACATTCAGTTTAAGTTTCATAAGTTTAACATGAAGGTGAAAGATTAAATGAAGAAATTAAGCAATTGCTTGAAAAATAAATAAAGAAAAAAAAAGAAAACTTGAACCTGATTTTAACATGTTCTTTACAAGATATACACAGGTAATTCATTTTGTGTATATATATATATATATATATATATATATGGAGGTGTTCATATATAGATATTAAATTAAAAGACTAGTATAGATAGATAGATAGATATTTGACATCTGTTCTTTACAAGATATAGACAAGTAATTCTTTTGTATTTATATTTATATATGTGTACATATGTACAGATAGATATTAGCATAATAAGACAGATAAATATTTAACATTTGAGCTTTACAATATATATAGTTTATTTTTTTTCTATATATATTTATATATATGTTCATATGTTCAGATAGATATTAAAAGACTAAGATAGATAGATAGATAGATAGATAGATAGATAGATAGATAGATAGATAAACATTTGATGTTTGATATTTACAAGATATATACAGGAAATTCTTTTTGTATATATATTTATATATTCAAACACATTTGGTTAAATAATTTAGACATGTCTATTTTAGTTTTAATCCTTTCTTGGTGGCCATAGAAAATGCATTAAGAAAAATACAATAATTTTATTTCTGAAAAGACTGAGATAGATAGATAGATAGATAGATAGATAGATAGATAGATAGATAGATAGATATTTTTTTATTTATTTATATAAATGAATAGAGAAACATTAATCCTCCTATATGGCAAGGAATTCTAGACCGTTTGCTCACTGATGAAAAGTAAACTTGAAGCAACAGAAATATACTTCTTGTGAATGATGCTGAGAATACCATGAACGAATCATGTGAGCAACAAGGAAGCTTTATGGAAAATGGAAACAAAAAAGACACTTATACTTAAAATAAGAAAGAGATGATTGAAATTTCAGAAACACATAATGAATAGTGCTTGGAGAATTTGATACTCACAGTGTATATTGAAGGCAAGAGAGAACAGAGAAATAATAAGCATGTATAAAAGTGAGGGATAGTGAAGGAACCTTGCTCTGACCTATAAAGTTGTGGAGAGCCATGATCACCCACATCCTGAAAGGATATAGCATATAAAACAGAGAATGCAAGAAAATGTCTCCTAGTTAAATCAGCCTTTCTCTTTCTGCTGAAAAATTTTGAACACTGAGTGCATATTGGTTGTTGGGTACATGATTCAGCCAATCAAGCTGTGCCAAATGGCCACATGTATAACTGCCATGGAACATGAGTGGTTCTCGACATTATTCTCCACAATGTTTCTCAATTGAGCTGAATTATGGCTGAAAATGCAAAGCTGCACTCAATGCCTTGCACTCTTAGAAACCCTCCAATTACTTGAATGTGTCGATTGCTGAGAGCCTCGGGCAAATGTAATTTATGACATATAATGTAGCATCTTCTTATACACTCTGTCCAAAAATATGTGCATTACAAAAACAAGCTCTTCATCAGTATAGTGCAATTGTAGCTTCAATTGGCTGTTTTAAAACAGTGGAAAGGATAAATAATATCCAATAACATATTCAAAAACAATGTGCTCAATAACATATGTCCATTAATAGCTACAAAGTGAGCTTAATTTGTGCCTTTTCACTAAATAGGCTTACAGCAATATCACATTGAAACCCTAGTTCTTACATGAGGGAAGTTAAGCAACATCAAGCCTGGTTTAATTTGTTTGATTTATTTATTTAATGGCATATCAATTCATTTAATGCCAAAATTTAATTTTCTTTGGAGCTTTGAAGAAATGAAAATATAATATGTTATTTTGCTTTCACAATCGAATACATGGTAGATGATACTCAGCTTTTGTGCCTATACATGTTTGTGTGGACATAATTACTAGAGGTGGTGATATGTGTATTTTATGTTGTAGTTTTCTTGAAGTTAGATTTTGGAATACAGTTTGATTTCTTTAAGAAATTGTAGGATATTATACGGATTGATGTCACGAAAGAGTTCTTTCATGTTGGTTGTGTGATTGATTGATTAATTGATTTTGTTTAGCAGCATATCAACCCATATGGGTTATTTAATACCAAAATGTAAATATTTTGAACACAATTTTATGGCTTCAACTAAATATATTTTAAACATAATTGTATGTCGTCCACTACAGATATAATATATTGTTGGTCATTTTTCTATAAATAGGCATTGTTGGTCATTTTAAAATATATTGCTGGTAATTTTACAATATAAAAATGTATTTTTATGCTTTCATATTGTTTTGTTTCTTTTGGGGGGGGGGGACCCTAACAGATGCTATCACCCCGGGTCAGGGTGAACCTTGGAACAACAACAATTAAGAGGTGGTTCCACGCTCCTCAAAACCTCCAATCTCTCAATCAGAAGCCATGTTGCCAGATGTAGTTTATCATCATACCCAGGACGAGATCATCTAAAATGCCTTATCATATCATTCTTTATACTTTTATATACATTTTTGACTCTGTTGGCATACTGTCTTTGTTTAGATGCAGACAAAAAAAACTTAATCTACTGTATAAGGCAAACTGCATATGTTTTGAATAAAGTCAGCCTTTTAGTCAGGAAGGCTTTCCTACCTTGAAAATCAGATTTCAAAATTCTGACTTATACCTGGTCATGAAAAATTATTTCTGGCATCTGTAAGGAATATGTAGTCACAGGTGCCAAATAAAAGTGGTGGTCATAATAAACAGGGAGGTTGGGGAAAAATGAGAAAATGTAATAAACAGTGTGGAGGACGTTAATAAATAAAGATGAGGTGAAAAAATGAGTATTTCTAATAAAATGCAGAGTTTTAGTGAATAGAATGGTTGGGAAATTATTAAAAACAATGTTTTTTCAAATTTGTAGGAGGTTTTGTGTAATTTCTTTGAGCTTATCCTTAAAATTAATGTTGTTGGCATTTGTGATAATGTATTCTTCATCCTCTGCTTTGTATTATTTACAAAGTTGTCTCAGTTCTTCCTCCTTGTGTATGCTATCTATTCCGCCTGTTGCACTTGCAAATTGTCATTCACTCATTTTGAATGTTATGCTAGTTTGTAGGTTTTATAGTTTAAACATGGAAGATATTTCACTAAAAGAAAATTTGCAATACAGTGGTTTCCCACTATAGTGCATTTCAAAAGAAAATTTTTCAGTTACCTGTTAATGTGAATGGTCAAAAATTAGTCAGCAGAGGGTCCTAATAAACTCTGGGGGTATTTAAATATTAATAAGCAGTTGTGGGGATGTTCATTTGGCACCCACGAATAAAAAAATAGAGATTATTCTGAGCTGTTGTTAAAGTCTAACACTAAAATTACCCTTTAGTAAAGGTTTATCACTAGACTAGCAGTAGAGCCCGGTGTTGCCCGGGGATGTAACAGTAAGAGATAGATCAAGTATCGACCATCATAAAGACTGAAAAATAAAATTGACAAAGATTATTGTTTAAGGTTGACAGACACGCATGTCTTAATTAGTTTTTTTTTTGTTTTGTTTTGTTTTTTTTTGTTTTTTTTACAAATTGGTCGAACCCAAACCCAAACTCAAAGAAAAACATTGTTTTTAATTGTTATGAGTCTACCGATTGAATAGAATTTTATTATAAACAATTGTCTTGTAAATGGAATTTTTAAAGCATTCTAAATGTAAAAATAAAGAAAAAAGTGTGCAAGACAATAAGAAACACTACCTGCCAAAAAAAAAAGTGAAGTTTTGTTGAAATCGGTTGAAAAATGTAGGAAATCCGATCCCATATATAAACGAACACACACACACACACACACACACACACAAACAACCTGGATTTTATAATAAGTATAACTCGATATGAGTTGTCTCTCTTTCATTCTCGACAGCGATGCCTCTTAATCGTGTTTTCAAATTGATTTCATGCAAAAACAATTGTGTTTTTCCAATTTTTGCCACTGTCAGAACCACCGCAAGGTAATTTTACGTAGTCCTGTGAAGTTTTGTTGAAATCAGTTGAAAAATGTAGGAAATCCAATTCAATATATAAACGTACAGACACACACACACACACAACCTGGATTTTATAATAAGTAAGATTGTGTTACCAATTTGTAGATGCTTGTACAGTAATAGTTGCATGTTTGAGATGATCCTATGGAAATATAGTAGCAAGCAAAGCTGGGTAAAATTAATATACCTAATGACATTGAACAAACATAGTACTGGTGCTTGTGAATAAGAAAATAACAGCATAAACCAGGTAGGAACCATAGTATTGTGAGAAGATTTACTATAAGATAATGTTATTAAATTTATATTTATCATGTGAAAGCGATTGTCAAGCAAGATCCTTCATTGGCCAAATTTATGTTAATGCTATGGCAAATCATGTCATAATGCTATGATATGATTTAGCATTGCATTAACATATGGTTTATTATAAAATTATAAATTCATTTATAAACAGGGATCATATCATTCATATACAGGTTCGGGGTTAGTGTATCTTATTGATATTGTTTGCTAAGACGTATTCTCACCATTTAAATCATTAACCTCTATATTTGTTTTTTGTATGAATGATTCATGTAATTATATATATATATATATTGATCACTAATATATATATATATATATATATATATATATATATATATATATCAAAGTATATAATTGGTATAATTTTTTATAAAAATAATTATATATATATATATATATATATATATATATATATATATATATATAAACACATCTACATAAAATACATAAATATATATATATATATATATATATATATATATATATATATAAAAAATACATAAATATATACATATAAAATACATTTATGTAAAAAATACATATATATAAAAATTATATGTATAAAAATGTATATTACTCTTAATGAAAACATATAATGGTTGCAAATGAAATCAGGTAGAATAAAATCCTATTTATAAGATCATTTAAATTTGTTTTTATGATGACATTTAAATATGATCTCATTCCTTTGATTTGATAGCTGGCTAGTATTTTAAATTTAACTATTCTAATTTTTCTTCTAGACACAAGAAGCTGTCGGGCATTTGAGATTTACCTATAATCTTCCATTCAATCTGTGGGGGGAAATTTCTATTCTTTAATCCCCAGAAGTATTTAGAAAGAGCTGTCTGGTGTTTTAGATTAATGCCAGAGAAAGAATGTTTGATATTATATAGTTTTATTTTTAAATTTTCTTTAGGGAAAATGTTGCTTGGTATATAACATTTTTAGACTTATACCTCCAACCAGGCAGTTGTTTTTGATTCTACAATTACACGAGGGTTTAATATCTGGTTGGTTGTTTTTATAAAATTTAGTTAATATTTTATTATTGTGTGAATTAGTAATGTTATATATGTTATTTGTGTAGGTGTAACTAATTTTTAAGGTTTTTCTATTGAAAATTTTACTAGATGGGTTATTTCTATTAAAATGTCTGTCAATCAGTTTCAGAAAGTATTGACCAATATTTATATTGGATAATTGGCAGAAAGGAAGGTTAAGCCACATGACTTTTCTTTTCTATGTCTAGTTCTGTATATTTTAGTATCTTTTGAAGATTCCAGGTAAAATAATTTTTGTTTAAAGCCACTATATTTGAGGACTTCATTATAAGATATTATATATATATATATATATATATATATATATATATATATATATATATATACAAGTATTGATATAATTTATATATATATATCTGCAAATGTCTGCTTCTAAAAGTAAAGTCTCTTATTGTATCATGCTATACCACAATATTAGAGACAGATGTTTGTAGTTTGGCAATAAATGTAGAACCTCTCCTATCAATAACCCATGATTCTTTTTACATGAACTGAGCAATCATCTGGCAAAATGATATCTGAGATAAAAGTGCATATGAAACAGATGTGTATCATTGCTTTCCTCTATACAGACAAAATTACATTCATTGATATCTATTGATGCTTGCTGAATATTTACAGAGACCAAAGAGTGGATGTGAACACAGTTGTTGACTTATTAGACCATATGGTACCAGTCTGCAAGGTTAGAATGTAATGAGCTCAAGTTCAGTGTTCTGTTCAGTGCTGTTGTGTTAAAAGAGGCACCCTAACCAGTCTTCTGCTTCCATACTTATGGAAGCTAAATTCTTTGAAAGATTTCTTTGGCAAGATGGGAAATAGTTAGCTTTGCAGAATGCAAAGTATTGTCATGTATGAGTATAATCATTAGTAGCAATATGTGAGACAATTATTATCTATCCCCATAATTTTCCCATTTTATCACCTGTTCTTATATCTCTGTCACTCAAGTCATTCAGTAATCCTCTACCTTGAGTGACTCTTGAGACTTGTAATTGGGTTAACTGTAGTATCACACATGTCATTCAATAATCCTCTACCTTGAGTTGCTCTTGCGTCTTGTAATTGGATTAACTGTAGTATCACACATGTCATTCAGTAATCCTCTACCTTGTGTGACTCTTGAGACTTGTAATTGGGTTAACTGTAGTATCACACATGTCATTCAATAATCCTCTACCTTGAGTTTCTCTTGCATCTTGTAATTGGATTAACTGTAGTATCACACATGTCATTCAGTAATCCTCTACCTTGTGTGACTCTTGAGACTTGTAATTGGGTTAACTGTAGTATCACACATGTCATTCAATAATCCTCTACCTTGAGTTGCTCTTGCGTCTTGTAATTGGATTAACTGTAGTATCACACATGTCATTCAGTAATCCTCTACCTTGTGTGACTCTTGAGACTTGTAATTGGGTTAACTGTAGTATCACACATGTCATTCAATAATCCTCTACCTTGAGTTGCTCTTGCGTCTTGTAATTGGATTAACTGTAGTATCACACATGTCATTCAGTAATCCTCTACCTTGTGTGACTCTTGAGACTTGTAATTGGGTTAACTGTAGTATCACACATGTCATTCAGTAATCCTCTACCTTGAGTGACTCGTGAGACTTGTAATTGGGTTAACTGTTGTATAAATTACAACCACATTTATGAACATATTGTGCTCATTGTTCATTGTTAGCAAATGACATAGCTAAGGATGTGGACTACTTAAAAAAATAGTGTTTTTTTTCTACTGAAAAATTGCTCTATCCAATGGTGTTATTTTGTTCCTAATATCTGTTGACATTCTGATAGAAATAAATAGGAAGCATTACTTTTGGAGCATTTCTCATGTGCATGCGTGTGTGTGCATGTGTTTGCAAGTGTATATGTGTTTGTGTGTGCATTGACTTTTTATTGTCTACATTATCTATTTTTCTGCATATGACAAAAACACTTGTCTATACGTATAATATATATATTATAATTATATATATTATTTATTCTGGGTAAATAAGTCAAAATTGATTATCTAATTATATGTAATTAATTAATCTATATTTTTCTCTCTCCTTCTAACTCAATTAAAAACCATTAATTAATCCTGTCTTTATCTTGCTATCATTTTTATTTGATATATTTCTACACATTGTTGGCCTGTTACTGAATGCCAAATCCAACATTCATATTACTTTCTTGTAGAAATCTTCCTGTAGAAACCATTTTCAGATTATTTTTCTTTGTTAATACAAATTTTATATCTAACTCATGTTAATTGCCAATCATCTAAAACTCTCAGCAACTCATTAATTTCTGACTTCTGACATTTTAACCAGGAGGCAGGGAGCAGGGCGGGTAATATATGATACAAATGGAGTTAGATAGAACAGCGGTTTTACTTTTGTATGAAAATAACAAATAAGTAGATCAATAGAAAACTCACAGTAAAGAAATTAAGGGACTTTGAAAATCTATATTTGATGGTAAAATGGAGGTGAAACTTTCTGATATGGAAGTCAACAGAGTACAGTAATATTTATGGATACAAGAACCCGTATAAAGGAAAGTTGGATTCTTTCAAGGTCAGGATCAACAATATTTTATTCCTGGTTTCCATATAACTTATAACTTTTAATTGGCTTTCATCTAAGCAAAAGAAAGTGACTTGGGTTATATCAGACTGTCCTATAAAATACATAGCAAACAAATATTGAGTTATCTGCCCCTAAAAACTTGATATTTCAATCATGACAGCATGAGGCATCCAAATGGGGTTGATATCAAAACCTGGATGTCAATTGTGTGTTGAGTCTTTCTCATTATTATTATTATTACTAACCAAGGTACCCAGCATTGTCCGGGTGTATATGGCTGCAGTTTTAACTGCACCCCATGTATACCAACGCCCCCTGTCTAAAAATATCTACCTGTGTCCCCGTTTGCATGCATCATCTGTTGGTATACTACACCCCTCATATTTTTTACTTTATGTCTTTCACAAGTGTCTGAGTGTTCTTAATAAAAGAATTCCATTGATAAAATCTTCTATATGGTCATTACTCAAGGTTAAATTGTTTCAATGTTTTAGCTATTCAGTAAATTTCCTATGGTTGTAATAACTTTCAAATAGTATGGCATTGCTCACAAATCTAATAATCAAACAAAAACAGGGATGAATCATCAGAGCATTATTCAACTACAAGTGCAAACACATGAATGCCCCCACCTTCTTCGCACATTTACAGTAAAGCTGGGGTTAATAATAGGTTCTTCAGGAATCTTTCCCTTTTAACACTTCAGTAATCCTTCTCAAACAATCTTTTTATCAAAGGTTGTTTGGATGCCAATTTAGGATGGAATTATAAGTAGAAACTATTGGTTAAATTGTAAAAACCAATTTTGAACCTAGTTTGTCACAGATTTCATCCACTTAACTGAAATAATTTAAACCAAACATTCACACAAGACAATTTGCATGTCATATGTAATTTACATGGTAAATTTGGAAAGCACCAGGTGGAAAATCAGGGAGTTATGGCCAAAAAACAGACTTTTTAAACGGTTTCTTGTGTTTTTTCCTTATATGTGGGGAATCAAGCAGGACTAAAACCATACTATCTTATTTCTTGCATGATGGTAAATTTTCTGTGACATGTTTGAAGAAAATCAGCTAAAAAATGAAGAAGCTATTCAGGTTTTTATTTTAAGAAAACTTGATTTTATCACAGTTTTTTGCAATTTTTTTGTGTGAAGCCAATATCGCAGGAAAACTATTAAGCACTCTATATAAACCTCATAACATGAGCTTTTTTGCAGTAAGTGCAAAGTACATCAGCTCATCCAGTAAAAATATTGTTTGCGTGCTTTTGCAAAAAATAATATTCACCTTCAGTTTTATCAAATTTTTGCCATACCTGGTGGGGAGGAGCTTGAGATTAAAAAGTTGGTCTTGACCTACCTTGGTAAATTGTGTACAATTTAATCAAAATCGATCGAGAAATGTGGACAGGCATAAATATCTTACACACACCCTGACAGACACACACAGACAGATACACACACACATACAGGCGTAAGTTTTATAGATATAGATCATTATTTATTGTTATTATTATTATTATTTAACAAACATATCTAGTATTAGAAGAGGAATAGAAATTTTAAAAAGAATAATGAAACATAATGCTAAAGTGATTTCATAAATTTATCTTTTATTTATTATTCATGATACAAAGACTGATATGGATTTCACCATCAAAATTTGAAAACTCTCCGGATATTTATTTTTCTACCTTTACATGTTCTTAGGTTGTTTCTAAGATGTGTCAATAAAAGAAACTGTCTGGCCTCAACAGCTCATTGAAACATTGGCAATGTTTAAACTTGATGTCCATAAAAAAAACAATGTATCAAAAGGATGGTTATTCCCTTGACTCCCTCAACAATGTTTATTTACAAGATTATAAAAATATCTGAACCAAGTACAATGCAAAAATTTATTATTTACCTTTTATAAAGAAATAAATTTGAAAAGAAATCTTTTTATTTAAAAATTTTATAAATATTACAAAATTATCAAAATGTCTGAACCAACTATAATGCAATATTTACTATTTACCATTTTATAAATAATGATGAAAACAGGTTTTTTTTATTCAATCTGATAAATAAATAATGTTTAATATCATTGTTGTTAATTCTTAAGAATAAAGAAAAAGTATAAATCCATTTTCATACGTTTCAGATTTATCAAAATTCTAATTACTGATTTTTAAAACAAACATTGTTGGGGAAGTCAAAAGTGTAGACAGTGATAGCAGTGTCAAAGGAATAACTGTCCTTTTGACACAGTTTTTTTGTCAGCACAAAGGTTAAACATTGCTGAACCATTTATGACAATTACTGTTAATTTTGTAGACTTAAAAAAATGTAATGTTAATTTCCCCAGCTATGGATTAAATAGCAGGATTGACTAGGCCTTCTTGTCTTGAGATGGCAACTAGTTTAGAAGGAAAACTCTGAATACATAAACAGCCTGAGAAGTGGATGGGAACAGTTGGTTTATCTTGCCCTAGACAGATCACCGCTACTTTAGCTGCAGTACATGTGATGCCTCTATGACATAATGAAAGCTAAAATAAATCTTATCAAGAAAGAATAATGAAGGAAAAAGGCAAAGGAATGTCTAGTCTTAAATTAAGAATAATTATAACTTATATTTTTCTTTTTTACCTACAACAGGTTGATGATAAATGAAGGATTCCATGAAAAGGTTGATAGTCTAATCTATGGGCCCTTGTATTAAAGTAAAAACAGAATTAATTCTCAGCAGTCTGCTTACTAAAGTTCATGTATCTAGTTATTTTGTACTATTTCTATTTAGACTATATTTGTTTTGTTACCAATAATTAGTATATCATTATTTACTAATCATATTCATAGTAAATTTTGGGAATTTGCTTTTTAATCCCTGCATTAAATAACTATTTAAACTTTCCGAAATCATCATATTTCTGTGTAAATGTACATGCTGAACTTGAAATAACAATTAAATTATGATAAAACCTAGCGTTTTGGAGTTATCAACAAGAAAAATTCGGACTCAGTCGCAGTCATTCGTCCGCCATTACTGGCTTTGTGTAATCAGATTCAATGCAGATCACTTCCATTGTGCAACCCCTAACCCTAAACTGAACCTTTAACCCTAAAATAAAACCTTAAAATAAAAGATCCCTAATCTAAACAAATTAAAATAAAAAACCTAACCCTAAACTTAACTCCTAATCCTTTGTAAAGAGCATGATTATGTACAAAATAAAATTACAAAATAAAAAAATGCTAGAAACGAATAAGGTTTTATTGTATTATTTAATTTGTTTTCTTTATATTAATTAGTCTGCTTTTCTACACAGAAAGAAATGGTTTTCTGTTAAAAATAAAACAACACTTGACATTGTTCTGTTATAAATAAAATGACACTTATCAAAAAAATAAAAATATCATCCACATGTCATTGCTTTATGATAGTGCGCAGTAATTTAAATGAGTAAAAGCAGTAAATAGGACAAAAAGTTATGATTGTGTGATGAAAGTGATCTGCAGTGAATCTGATTACACAAAGCCAGTAATGGCGGATGAATGACCGCAACTGAGTCCAAATTTTTCTTGTCGATAACTCCGAAATGGTAGGTTTTATCATAATTTAATTGTTATTTCGTGTTCAGCATGTACATTTACACAGAAATATGATGATTTTGAAAAATTTAAATAGTTATTTAGCACAGAGATTAAAAAGCAAATTTACCTAAATTTTTACTAATATTTTATTCCTAGGATTTCAACAAAGATTAGTTTAAAATTTGAATACCAGATAAGAAAAAGACTTTTCTCTCAGATCTTCAGGTGGGTAATCAGGGTGCTAGGAAAGAGAGAATATTACCTGTTTCCATTTCCCCATTATAGTCATTAGTATATCTGTGATATACTGACACCTTAATACCACAGACAGAACAAAATAATATGACCCGCTGCATTATACAATGTGTCTAAGGTATTTGAGGACAGGTTTATGTTTAAAGAAAAACAATTATATAATAACAGATAATAACTTTATTATTGAAAAATGCTATAAGCATGAAATACATTATCTTTATTATAATTTTATTCAATAATGCCACCTTCAGCTTCAATAACTGCTTTTATGTGAGATCAAAATCATCTACATGCTTGAATTTAGAAATTAAAAGGGAAGAATTTACTCCATAGTATTACAAGCCATATCACAGAGAGAAGTTCGACATGTGTTACCCATACCAAGGTTCATGGTGAAGAGATTAAATTTAATGTCTTTTGACAGGATGTCCATATTTCCAGCAGGAACAGTTTTTGTTGCATGCTGAGAGTATTTTTATTATTTTTATTTTTTATATAATTTATTTTATACAATGCTTTTATGTTATTGTTTTATTTTATTTTATTTATAATTTTCATTATTATTATTATTTTATATTTTATTTTTATTTATTTATAATAATAATGTCACTATAAATTAAATGGTCACGGTTCATATTTGGCATTACTTTGATTATGG
The DNA here is from genome assembly GCA_903632075.3 of Acanthosepion pharaonis. Lineage (NCBI taxonomy): Eukaryota > Metazoa > Mollusca > Cephalopoda > Sepiida > Sepiidae > Acanthosepion > Acanthosepion pharaonis. The sequence goes on from CAHIKZ030003326.1 coordinate 5,772,832, forward strand.
CAGCTTTCAAAGAATCTTTGGTGTTATTGGAGTGTTCATTGACCTTACTCTCATCAATGCTCCATGTAGAGTAGTCCAATGAATTGAGATCTGGTGAGTTAAGAGGCCAACTATTAGGAGTTATGTGATCATGAAAATTTTCAGCCATCCATTCCTTCATTACTTGAGCCTTGTGTGATGGTGCAGTCTTCCTGAAACACATAAGGCCTTCCATTGTATATACTGTCAACACAATTTTTTCTATTAAATTTCTGATTTTGGTCAAAGTTTTTCTTGTCTGAGAAAAACCAAGTCACATCATCTTACACTGGATTTTTAAGTTTTTTTTTAAAAGCCTTTTAGATCTGATTTAAGTGACTTTCTTTTGTTTTTGTTTTCTGACATAAATTGACCTTTCCTCATCACATAAGACATATCTAATGCCTTTGTGAACAACATATCTGATTGTTCCTTCTGACACATGCAAATCTTTTACAAATGATCTCATGGATTTTCCGGGATTGTCATCAATGGTCTGCTAAACTTGGATAAATTCAGGTGTTCTGATGATGCCAGAATGCTTTTTATCCTTTGATATTGGTTTATTGATTACCATCTTCAGTCTCTAACTCCTTACAAACTTTGTAGATAAAAGATATGGTGACTTTTACCTGTAAATTGCTATGTTCAACCTTTAAAGCCACAATTATAGCATGCATTTCATTTCTTGAGTAAGCTGAGTGTTTGCCATATTATTTTCTGAAAAAAAATATATAAAGTTTAGTAAAAATGCATCAATAACCAAAAAAGGTATATCCTCAAATACCTTACCCACCCTGTATACCATGAAATGTCTCTGATGATACTAAATCCTCATGTATTCCTTTGTGATATACCCTGTTTCAAAATAAATCTCTTTCTGATTTGTTAAATAGATCTGTTTAAAATTCTTTAAAAATCTCTTTTAAAAATCTTTTTCAAAATCTCTTTAAAAACCTAATTAAAAATCTCTTTAAAATTAAAGAACTTAAAATTAAAATTAGATCTCTTTAAAATCTTTAAAAAAATTTTTTAAAAATTTCTTTAAAATTAAAGAACTTAAAATTAAATTTAAACTTTAAAATTAAATTTGAAATCTAAATAAATCTTCTTCTGATTCACTCTACATGTTAGCTGAATACAAACCCAGGAACAACAGCAATTAAGAGGTGGTTCAACACTCCTCAAAACCTCCTGAAAAGAGGTCTCACTGTTAGATGTAGTTTATCATCATACCCAGGATGCTTCATTGTGAGGAGGGGCTTATCTTTCTATGGAGGTGCTTTCAACATATTCTGAATCTCCAGCCAACAGGATGGTCAAGAATAAGGGATATTGTATTAATCAATATGTTTATATGGCCTATATCCTTTGGATTTATTTATAAATAAAAATTTAGGCGGCATTTTTTTTTTACATAATAAATTCTGTTACCGTCAATGCAAATTACTGTTAATTTTATAATAATGATTGACATTATGAACTGAAAATTGCAAGATATATTGCTAATATAAATATAGGTATATCCTGAAAAGTTTACCAACATTATCTTTTAATATCCTTTTTATTGCAAAAAAACTGACGTGCATAATAAAATCAGACATGTTATATTAGGCGTATAGTGACAGAAACAAGAAGAAATGACACAGGTTCAAGAAATAAATGTATTAACAAAAAATATAACAAATGGTGAAGTGGTGCGAAAGTCTTTCACTGAAAGAAAGAAATAAGTAAAGCCGTCCGCAGAGGCTTATGGTAGAAGAGGGAATGTGAGTTGTGGCTTACTGCAATGACAGGCTTTGGCAGGTTGTCCTTGGAGATGGGAGGCCAGTTTTCTTTGGGTGTGGAGATTGCGTTGTGATGAGCATGTGAACCCTGGCTGTTGTGCCAAAGATGTCTCTTTGATGGGCTTTTAAGTCCTTTCATAGGCTCAGATTGGCTCCAATTCCTATTTCACTTCTGTAGGCAGGAGTGGGTGCTGTTGGGTAAAAAATTGGATTGTATGTTTTTTTTGGGAGTGGGGTGAGGAAAGTGGAAGGTGTGTGCAGAGCCGATGCATGTTTGATGGAATTTTTAGTTCAGTCTTGGGTTTCAGAGAATTAACATCCAGCCAGTGGTGGAAATTTGTGTAACATAAATCAGAAGAAGATCTGGTTTAGGAAGATTATAACAGACATAGTGTAGTATTTCTAAGGTGGATCAGTTTATTACTTAATAACAATAGAAAATTGATCCCTCACTTTATGTCCCATAGAACCTTATATTAATATTTAATGTAAAGTTTTACCACCATCAATTTTTTAATCCCAGTTTTATTGTGAAAACATTGATTTGCATTATAAAATCTGACATCATGTAGTAATTAAAGAGTGGATCAATGAAACAGAAAACTGATCCCCCACTTTATTCTCAGCAGAAACTTATATTAATATTTAATGTAGATATAACTTGAAAGTTTTGCAAACATCAATTGTTTAATGCCATTTTTATTGTGAAAACACAGGCTTACATAATAAAATCAGGATAGTGTTGCGATTCTTGAGTGGCACAGCTGATTACTTAATAAAAATAGAAAACCGATCCCCCACTTTATGTCCAGTAGAGGTTTAGATTAAGTCTTGAAAGTTTTGCAAATATCAATTGTTTAATGACACATTTATTGGGAAAACATTGATCTGCACAATAAAATCTGACATAGTATAGTAATTCAAAGGTCGATCAGTTTATTACTTAATAATAATAGAAAACCGATCCTACACTTTATGTCCAGTAGAAGTTTATATTAATATTTATATGTAAATATATCTTTTAAGTTTTACCATGCTCAGTTGTTTAATATCAATTTTATTGTGAAAACATTGATTTGCATAATAAAATCTTACACAGTGTTGACAAAATGCTACGTGTCTTAAAAATATTGTTTAAGACAATGAAATGTGTAAATGCTACTGTACATTGGAAGTTTTCCTGAATGTGTATTTGTGTTTATGTAGGTATGTTTTCCAGAAAGATTATTGTTTTCTACCTTGAATTATTTTGTTGCAACTATTATTTTTGTTTGTCTTACATGACTGAAAGTTATTAAAGAAATAAGCATAAATTTTGCTTCTTTTTATTTTCTTTTACTTCATTTTCTTTTTGGATTTACATTATTGAAAAAATAAAAACAGGAAAGGGCAAAGAAGAGAGAGTAAAAAAAAGACCTGAAAGGAAAAAGAAAATTATTGTGTAATAAGAGAGAGTGAAATAAAGCAAGAAACAAACAAATCTGGACCAAACAGACAATCAGCACATTGTTAACATAATGATTGGCTCAACTGTGCTCCAATCAGACTGGAATGATTGGTTGGATGGAGTGAACTGACATATAGTCGGTCATTATTATTATTATTGTTACTGAAATGAAGACAGAACATGGCAAAAATCAATGTTGGTTTTTACAACATGCAAAAAAGAACCCAAATATGAAAAAGGAAAAAAAAAATAGCAGAAAAATTACTAATTTGTTTTTTGTTTAGTTTTCTGAAACAAAATCTGATCATGTCTTGATGTTGGAATAAAACAATTGAGAGAAAGCAAAAAAATATTTTCTCTTAAATTAATGATAATTTATTAAGAGCAAAAAATTAAAAAGGAAGAAAGAATATTACAACAATTTTTTTTCTTAAATTTTCTCTTTTAATTTTTTTTTAGCAATATGAATGTTTGAAAGGTAGCTTAAAAGATGCTAGTAAGAATGAAAAGAGAAAATATGGTGCAAGTAAAAGAATAGGGAGAAAAGAAATGTTAAAATGAATGAATAACATTTTTGTAGGAATAAAAAGGAAATAGAAATTAAAGAAATTGTAAGGAGAAATAAGAAATTAAAAAAAATCATTAAAAATATCTGAGAAAGAAAAGTAAGAAAATGAATAAAAAATAAGAAGAGAAAGATTAATGAAGAAAAATATGAATACAGATAGAAGGAAATCAAAAGAATAAAGTGAAAGAAATAATTATTTTAAAGAAATATTCTAATAAAAAATAAGGTATAAAAAATGAAATAATAATCTCAAAACAAAATATTAGAATAAAATAAAATTCTAAGAAAGAAGAAAAATTAAATGTAAATATGTGAAGAGTATGCAAATAGTGCAACAGTTAACAAGTTGAAAAGAGAAATTGGCATGTTGAGTTCAAATTCCACCCAAATTTTCTACATTCACTTTTACACAAAGACACTTGGAAAGGTATGAATCCATCTCTTCTCTTGACTAATATTGAGTAAGACCAAAGGTTCCCAAATTTTTCCCATCATTGCCCACTTTGACATGGAAAAATTTTCTACCACTCACCTCTATAATAAATATTCAAAGGTATACTAAAATTGTTTGGTAAAAGTTTGTTACTGGTTCATAAACCTACTTTATAATGCAGTAAAAAATACCAAAAATAGATAACAAATAACACTGACTTATGCTGCTGCTACTGTATTAAAGAACAAATGGAAGCAAATGTGACCATTGAAAACTATATACCATTAAAACCCATGTAATTTGTGCACCTGTATAATTTATGTAGGTGATTTTCAGGATAACATTTGTTAAAAAAAAGCTTCTACTCGTGTAAAATTCACACCCAAAGATTTTCGGAATTGTCGATAAGACCAGGGAGAAGAGGTTTTCAATTTAGTTGTAGTTAGCATGATTTCACTTACTTATGATTAGATTTTCATTAAATTAATTTCTGTTTAACAGGTAAGTATCACATTAAAAGATATTAAATTATATGACCTGGATTATGCTCACATGTAGAAGTCAAGATAGTGATTGTCAACATTGTAAATGTTTAAAATTTACATCCTTTCCCTTGCCATCCTCAACAATTTTGTCAAACTCACAAAAAAACAAGAAAAAACAGACAAGAATAAAACCATCCAGTCAAGATTATTCATATCATTACATTTTTTACCAGTCAAGAATATCCATATCACTATGTATGTATGTCAATGGTGTAATTGGTAGAACTCCAAGCAATGTAAAATATGACCTGGATCATGATTACCAGCATGAACGTTAGACTTCAAAATGTAGTTAACCATTTAATGGTTTTAGTAAATTTATACAGAAAAAGTAAATATTATACCGTCCAGCATATATAAAAGTCAATTTCATTACATTTAAGGCCTTATTTGTTCTGCATAATCTTATTCTGATGTTAAATGGGTCAACTTCTGGTAAGAATGTGCATATCATTTTCAACAAGAAAAATCAAAAAAAAAAAACTGGAAACCATCTACTCATGTAATTCATGCAGCTGTAGCAGACCGTGGTGGTGATGAGTATGTATTGTAGAAGAATCCATGCGAGTTAAAATTTCCTGCTAGCCGGTCCAACTACATGAGAATATTGGACTTTAATTAAGTCCAAAGGAAAATAAACAAGACCGATAAATATATGTAAACAAATATATGTATTAATAACAAGTTACAAGCACATGGTCAGTTAAATTGAGTGTGTGTGGTGAATATTATATGTGTGTGTTGTGGTGAGTGTTTGTACGTACATGTATTGTTCTTAGCGTGTTCCCAGAATTTGGGAAACACTGTATCTGTGAGAGTTCACATATGCGAGGTGGTAAGGCCCAAGGCCTGAGGAAAAAAGAGATCAAGGCGAAGGGTCAGCCAGTATTTATAGCTAGGGGAGAGAGACCCCTGGTGAAGGGTTAAGGAGCTGAGGAGGAGCTAACTCCGACACACCCACTAAAATTTATTTTTATTTTTGCAAAAAAATATGCATAAATTAAATGGATTTTTACAGTATACAATTTGGTTTTATGGTTAGCGTTAATGTTGCAAATGTTAACAAAAATTTAAATGATTTTTGTTCATAATTACAAATTTAAAAAGAATATACACTACTAGCAACTTGTTGTTTTTGGTCTTCCCTTATCTGATTTATATCTGAAAAAAATTTGTCTGAAGAACTTTTGAATGTTAATGACTCTTCTCAAAACTATAGTAAATACCAAAACATTCTTTGTTTGCAGGGAGATTTATATCTTATGTAGGAATGGGATCCAGTTATTACCATTTAGCTTCCTAGTTTTTTTTTATTTTTGTTTTTATGCAGGTTCATTGCATATCTCCTGTGAATATTTTTTTGGATAGCATCTGTTGAAATACATTTTTAATATTCAAAATCCTATTCCAAATTGCCCATCATTTTCTGTTGTTGTTTATCCCCCACCCAACAGTTGAAATCACCCACTAGTGAGTGATATCTCACCCAGATTGATAAACCCTGGGTTAGAAAATGTTCACGTGTCATGAAGTAGCACTCAGTCAAGGAGGGAAAAAAAAACAGAATTTAAAACCGGTGTAGGGATATTTGCATCCCTACATAAAGAAGGATGAGCTCTATTAGGCTATCTTGCTCTAGACACAACATTGCTTTTATGGCTGCAGTACATGTGGTGCTCCTATAATTCTACTGGGTTATGGAACTTATATGAAGAAAATGAAAGAAAAAAAACAAAAAGGCAAAAACTGTTTAAAATAAAATAAAAAAAAGAAAATAAAACAAAGTAATAAAGTTTCAAATAAAAAAAATAGAAAAAAAAATATAGCCTCCACCCCAAACAAGTCTGAAACCAAACTAACTTCAAGATTTTCCAAAATGAAGACTGGTTTTCTTTGTATTACTCTAATTACATGAAATTGCTGACAACCATTTTGTTTGCAAATGATAATTACTCAAAGCTTTCAGGCACTGAATAATGATGTACAGCATTAATTACATTTGTCTTGTTCTGTATTTTAACTGGTCAGGATTTCTACAACAAAATTATGAAAATAATAATAAAGTCAGTGGCATATTTTTGTAAAGTCTTCTGTGTTATCATTCTCATTTTTGCTCCTACGTGTACTACTTCTGAGAATGCACAGCTGGTGATGTAAAGTAAGTGGAAGTGAACAGTATCAAATCAAAGGAACAAATGACAAAAATAAACACACTGCACAAGGGCTCCCTGCAGCCTTCTGGATTTTAAAGATACTTCAAATATTTAATTTAATAAAAATAAATAGTCAATAAAATCAGCTCCCACAAATAAATAAACACAGGATTTTGAAGCCTACACAAGACCATAAAAACCAAACATTCATTGCACTTGGCAGAAGGACTGACAGCTAAAAAAGAGACAAAAATCAACCTCATCATCAGTTTTAAGAAAGCTTTATTCAACTGAGAATATAAGGTTCATGTATAATGTCCTTTTATAGTCCCAGTAAACAGAAATAGCTCTCTCAAAGAGGAGAGTAACAAAACAAGGGGAGACCACTCTTGATTATTCATAACAGTAATTACAGTTAAAATTTGTGTATCTTATATTTAAATAAATATCATCATTTTATTTGAACACATGACAATCTTTTCTCTCATTTTTTTTATTCAACATGACCCATGGAATATTTCCCCAACAGTGATCAGCACAGAAAGTGAATTTGGTATGCTAAATTCAATTCCTGCTCAATTCTGTTTGTTCATTTTTTGCTAGAAAATTCATAAATCCCTCTTCCACTAGCTATGACTTAAATAGCAGGGCAGACTGGAGAAGGGAAATTAAATAACTGTTAGAATAATACAATAGACCTTCTACCCATAATGCATCATTGACCAATATATATAAAGAGTCAACCCCAAACACAACATACATGACCTGAAGATTGTGTTTAAGCATGGAATACTATGTTCATCATGATGCTGACCTCAATGGCCACTTTTATATTTACATAAACCATAAATATAACATGACTTAAATCTATATTTGTGGGTGGCCAAGTGGTTACAACGTTTGCATTCTGACCATGAGATCCAGGTTCGAATCACATCATGTTTGATTTGTCAGGGTGGAGACTTCCTGATGTTATTGGTTTCTTTGGAAAGTGCCAAAAAAAAGACATACCACAGGTTGACCCAAGCCTTGTGAGTGAAATTGGGTGGACGGAACCCTTGGGGGCCATTGATAGCTGTGCTAGCATGAAGTCACAAGTCATCATGGCCGAGGGATTGAGCATGCTGGCCTTGTTCAAATTGTTGATCAGGCTAGATAACACGCTCTTTCCCAGAAACTGTAACTAAAGTCTGCTCAGCATAGTTGCAGTATAAACCACAGGTGGGCTCTGTGGGTGTTGAAAAAACATAAATGTGCCTGAGCAAGCGTCTGCAATAGGGAATGGCTAGCCACCCTAGTAGACAGGTATCCTTGAATACGAGTGGCCAGCTATACATATATACATAATGTTTATAGCTGTTTCATATAATGCTTTTTTTTTTTACAGTAAGATTCACTCTTTACAAGGCCTGGGGGCCACTTAAGGTAGAGGGTTATGTTAAGGGATAGTTTATATAGATGGTGGGGAAGATAACAGTTGACTCTACACTTGAACAAGTTAAGATTTTAGTGATCAGGAAAACATCCTCTTGGGAGACTATTCCACAGAGCAGTGGTTTGCAGGAAGAAGCTGTTCAAGTGGAACTTACTTCTTGATGATGGAATACGGATGGGATGTCAGTGGTTTGCTACTATGTAAGTGGCATGGCAAGTTCTAGATATGAAGGTTAGAATTGGTGGAACCAGGAGATGCGTGTTTTTTTAGCACTTTCCATGGTAGTAGTGATAAAGCAGTGAGAGACTCACCACATCCCACCTGTGAGAGAGAGACATTGGAGTGTGGAAAATAATTCTTCTCCAACAAGGACTCAGACATGCTTTTGAACTCTATCAAGACTGGAAAGTAAGACCTGGGCAGCCCCTGCCCAAATATGGCAACAGTACTCCATTTTTGGCCTGATCTAGCTCTTATAAAGGATAGCATGAGGAGACAGGTACTTACTGGAGTGGTACTGGGAGCTGATCATTTTGCCTACATCAAATATAGGAATTTCACTTGAGGTTGGGTGTGAATTTGAAGCCCAATAACCTCTCAAGGCATGGGGCCTCCTTGAGAGGACATCTGTTCATCATGACTAGCAGAATTTTGAGGTCTGATCGGCGGTGATAGAATGTAACCAGTTTGGTTTTAGAGGTACTGGATGTTACCAGCCAGTTTTTTCCCCACTAGGAAGTTAGATCAAAAAAGAGGTCAGATGCCAATCTCTGATTGTCAAGAGTTTTAGAGGTGTGCTGGTATATCATAATATCATCAGCGGAGATGTTTACAAATGATCGGAGTATATTCTTAGGTAGATCATTTATGTGACCCCTGGCAGATGCCTGCATTGACTGCCAGGACCTTGGAGGACTGGCTGTTAATAATTTCCTTCAGAGATCTACCTTTTTTTTTTTTAAGGCAATAACCCCAAGCAAGGTGGGAGTGCCACTATCAAGGGTTTACAGAGGATTGAGAACAAGAGTAAAGAGGTGTGTTTGAGGACAGGATACAGAGAATAACAGGGAACAAGCTCAGGGTGTCAGATGTCGATATATTACACTTGAATATTTGAAGATTATAGTCATCAGGGAAGCAAGCAAGAGGAAGGGAGTTATACAAATGGGAAGTGCAGGAGAAGAAGCTGTTTGAGAAGAAGAGACGGTTACATTTAACTGTTTTGACAGTGAAAGGGTGGGACCGAGATGCCAGCCTGCTAGCTCACTTAACTTCATGTAGTCTGGGAACCAGCGAAAGTAGCTTGTTAGAACAGCTGCCATGAAAATATTTATAGAAGAGACAGAGGGAAGCCACATGCTTAAATGTTACATTCATGTGAGCCAATTATTTGGTCTTCTAACTCAGTATAAAATTTTTTTCAGTGTATAATAGTACTTTAAATATAACTGAAACCTGATTTTAAATAAATTGTTATGTTTACTGCCAAAGTTAAACTTGTCTGACAGAGAAACCAAAATATTTTATGCATGAAAAGGAAAGTTTTTTTTTTCCCCACCCCACAAAGGACTTTTTTCTCAAGAAAATAATCAGATAAAATATAGTTTCCCCTGTGTATGATTTCATCTTATTTAGACCTTTAGTGAAGGAGTTCAACATTTCATTAAAAAAGCAAAACAAACAAGATCACCTTCACAGAAGATTGTTTAAGGATGATTATTAATAGAAGGGAATCATCAATGCAGAATAATTTAATAACTATTCATGCAGACGTTTCTAATCACGTGTTTGTCTGAGAATTTAATTAGGAAATACAATGTGATCCTCATTGGAAAATTTAGGAGACTTTTGCTTCTTCTGTCTTTCTCTGTTTTTTTTTTCTTTTCCTCTTTATACCAAGATACACATTAAGATATATTTGTTTCAAAATCTTAATATTTATACTTTGATAGTATTTCCAATTTTACAAGTAAACTGTAGTGGTGGTTAATTACTTACCTCTAATTAACATATCTGTATAAGTAGATGTTACGTATAGGCTCACTACATAAGGTAGTGGCAATGGTACTTGTCCAGACAATACCACTGATATCTCTGTCCTTGGATAGAATGCAACTGAAGAAAATAATGAGAAGTACCTGGTCCCATGGAACAGCTACCTGACAATACCCCCTCATTGCAGTAAATAAGGTGATCAATAACAATACCGATGCCAGCACAACCAAAGGGGCTGGACAATTTTGGGCCCTGGCCCAGATGTACATGTTCAGCTGCCCCACATGAAACCAACCTTGTGTCACATCTGGTCACCGTTAGGAGGCTAGTAAATACCATGGTACTTGTCCTGCTCATACTGTTAAAATCTCTTAGTTGTGTCTCGACCTTCAGGCAGAGTGCAGCTCAGTTGTGTCTATGTCTCTGGACAGAGCACAGCTGGAAAAATATTGAGAAATGCATTGTCCCAGGGAACAGCTGCTCACAGAAGTACCAATTTATTGCACTAAAGAGGGGCATCAGTCAATGGTTGTGGTGGCTGGGCAATTTTTGGCCCTGGCCCAGATGTACGCACTCAGGCACCCCACATTAAACCAACCTTGCATCACACCATGTCACTATGGGGAAACAAGTAAATGCCATGGTATTTAGACTCTAATGGTACTTGTACTGTTGCCAGTGGTAAACATCTTGTATGATTTACCAGCAGAGATATTTGCACCTCTGTCAGTAGTATTAGCTCAAGCCCCTTCAGGAGTGTGCTCAGTTTATTGCATGGCATTTGGGCATTCCCAAAATGGGGAAGTGCTGAGGGGGCTTGAGAATTTTTTTACGGTACTGCTGATAAACCCACACTAAGCTTGACCTTTGTGTCACATTTCATTGTATTGTGGATGCACATCTAAATACTATGGTTCACATTGACTCCCCCAACATTCTTTGTGGGATAAACTTTACATGAGCCTGTAAATATTTACTATCCAAAGTATTGATTACAGCAACATAATGGTGATCAAATATTTACCCAAAAATACTAGCGATACTGCAACAGGATAAACTAAATCCAGTTTCATATGTTTGGATTTTATTAAATTTAAAAAATAACTTTTTAAAATAATAAAAATTACCAAAAGAGTCTACAGTAAGTGTCAATTGAAAAAACATCCCTTTGACATACCATTTTTTTCATGTTTGCAAATGGCTAATGATCTTTTGTGATCGTGGATGTCAGTTCTCATTTTATATGTCTATAGAATGGAGACAAAGCAGTTTAAGAACAGATGAGGTTTATCTATTTCATTTGTGTTGAATAAAGGAAAAGCTTTCCTTATTTCAAATCATTTGATCACTTCTGATCACAAGGAAAGGCAAAGAAAAAGACCTAAATGGGAAGGAGCTTGCTGGCTACTTTATATATGCTCCATGGTTAAAGTGATTTACATGTGTTTAATGGTTAAAGTAATATAATCTTGATCTATACTTGAGTTACATGACTAGATTATATTTTTTACCTCCATTTGACCATGTGTATCTTTTGGAACATAATATTCATGATGTTTATATGTAGCAAATTGCTTAATATATTGCAATAGAAACATTGGTTGTAATTTGCTAATTTAAAATGCTGGAAGGAGGTTAAATCTGTCAAATAGTTTTAGGCTAGAATGATAGTGAGAACCGGTTATGTTAAAAATTGAATGTATCACCATTAAGACATAGAAGATCTGAAGCTTGAAAATCAGTATCAAATGGTGGCTGCATCTTTTAAATTAGCTATTTGTTCAGAAAATGTTAAGTGAGAAAATGAAAATGACTGTTAGGAAGTTTTGACCAAGAATTAATAAGCATGAAGAAATAAAAGAAATAGTTTGCTTTTTGAGATTCCATCTTCCTCTTTCCAATTTCTCTGCATATAATATCACTGGCAGCAGTTAACTAATGATGTCGTCAATGATTGAGAAGGTGAGAGAGAAGATTGGTAGAAATTTACAATCAGCAAATTACCAAGCAGCCAGACTTTGTTTCTCTTTCTCTGATAAATTGATTAGGATAAGCACTATTTTTTAATGAAATTAATTACAATGAACACAACTGTCAATGAGTAATTTTGGATCAGGTGCCCAATATTGAATAACAGACTTAATTTACCTCCTGTACCAGTTTTATAGGAAAACACTCTCATATACAGAAGACTGAAAAGGCATTCAGACATAACATTTTTTTTTAAATTATTTTACTCCTGTGAGAGTGAAAGTGAGAGAAAAGACTGTATATAGAGAGATTGAGGAAATGATAAAAGATGAACTGGATTCAAGAAGATGGCGAATATAGTTGCATTTAAATTTTTGAAGATTGTAGTTATCAAGGAAGCAAGTAAACAGAACGGAGTTCCACAGGTGGGAAGTGTGAGAAAAGAAACTGTTGGAGTAGAAGTGGTATTTACATTTAACTATTTCAACAGTCAAATGTCAATCTAGTAGCACACTTAAATTCACATACTACAAGCACCAGGGAAAAAATCTCATCAGAACATATAGCATTTTTAAAAATGGCTCCAAGTGAATGAATCCTGTTGGTCTTAACAAGGAACATCTCTTTGTGACCTTCATGGACTGGTTTTACAGAGTTACAAAGAGTTTTACCAAATAACAGAAACCACATCACTTGTGAACTTTCCTCAACGGTAACAACTAAATTAGATAGAATATGTTTTTGCGTTTTACAATACTGTTCAAGAGTCACTCAAGGTAGAGGGTTTGTTATAACCTAGTAAAGGTTACTGAATAAAATAATCAAATGAAGTTTGGTAATGAATGATAATATTTAGGACACAAACAACACATATTCGCCAGCGGTGCATAGAAGTAGTTGTCAACTGCTAGAAGTGAGTCAAGTGAATTTCCCAATGAATCTTCAACTGCAGATCAACATACAGTATTTACTACTGTATTTATGTGAATGGGAACATACCCATTATCGTCCGTAGGTATGCTACAACAGGCTTACAGAGTAAAGGGCACAGTTTATGGGAATGTGTGGGGAAGATAACAGTTAACTGTAGACTTGAACAAAAGGTTGTAGTGTTTGGGGAGGTTACTTTTTGGGTTGACTCCACAAAGCAGGAGTTGGTAGGAAGAAGCTGCTCAAGTGAAACCCACATCAATAGAATACAAAATGAATGAAGGTAGTTCACTACAATATCTGTTTTGGTGGGTCTTAGCCGTTAAGGTTAGAACTGGTAGAACTAAAGAATGTAGTTTATCCGCACACTTTCTAGGGAAGGCTTGAAATGTTTTCACTTTTGGAAAGTATTTGAAGGGTGGAAAATAATTTGTCAGCCACAAGGACATGGAGACACTTTTGAACTCAATCAAGACTGGTAAGTGATGACCAGGCACCGCCTGCTATATATGGCAGCAGTACTCCATTTTCAACCTGATCTGGCTCTTGTAAAGGTAGAGGATAGCAGGAGGGGTCAGGTACTTACTGAAGCTGTACAGGGAACTGATCACCTTTTCAGCATCTTTAGTGATGGATCGTATGTACAATTTCCTTGCGAAAAAATAATGACATAATGAAGATGTTGAAGAAAAGGTTAGGAAAAAAGTCTTCATCAGTTCTGGAAAAAGCGACAACAATTAGTGGAATTGAAAAACCTATTTTCCTGAAAAATTGTTTTAAGAGAATGGATTTATAAATTTCAGTCTGAAGTAGCACTGGTTGCTCAGTCAATGAATGCTGAATGTTTCCTTATAAGGAAACAGCTAATATTACTATTACTCTCATTATCTTAAGGAAATCCTCCATCAGTACTGGAAAGAGCTATAACAGCTATTGGACTTGAGAAACCTGTTTTCCTACAAAATTGTTTTAAGAGAAGGATTTTATAAATTTCAACCAAAAGTGCTACTGGCTACTCAGTCAATGAATTCCAAATGTTTCCTTATAGGGAAATGGTTAATCTTATCATTACTATTCATTGATCTACAGTAATGTCCAATAGTAGAGAATGAAAGATTAAACATGAATAACTTCCAATTCAACAGATCATGATAAAAATATCAGTAAATTTCTATCTATAAAAGGCAGGATGTGTGTGTGTGTGTGTGTGTGTGTGTGTGTGTGTGTGTGTGTGTGTGTGTGTGTGTGTGTGTGTGTGTAACGAATGCACGGACACAATTTTCGACGGATTTGCACAAAAATTTACATGCACATGTTCCAAGTTAGCGAGAAGGCCAAAACCAACTTTGCATTTCCCAACTCCCATCAATAGTGGAAATAATCAATTTTTTCATGCTTCTATGGCAGTTTTCATGTAGTTTGCAGCCATTTTCTACTGGCCAGATTGAGAGCCAATAGCTGGCTGCCACAAATAGGCAGGAAGATTCTATTGGCTAGCGTGAGAGCCAACAGCTGACTGACATGAATGTTAACTAGCCTGCAAAAAAAATCAATAGCTCCATTTGTTACAAGTGGGAAAAAATTAAATCTGCATGGCTCATTCACTTGCTTAAACTCAACGTTGATTCTGATTCCACAGAACTGGGTTGGGTGTGAAAAAGTATTTGTTGGTAACATTCTTTTTTCATTCAGTTTTTCCAGTTACAAGTCCTTTTTTTAAAGCTGATCGTTTTGTGTTCATTTTGTTTAGTTCTTTTTTCGTAACAGATTTAATGTTTAGTATAGAGCTTAGAAAAAATTTGCAGTGTGAGATAGGCAAGAAGTAAGGCATGTAGCAACATCGTACGATTTTTTAATCAAGCACAAGCAATGCCAGGCCATGCTGCTAGTATTCTTATAAACTTGTTCTTCTCTATAGAAAAATCTGCATAAAAAACAAAGGTAAAGAAATTTATAGAACAAATATTGCTTATCCCAAAAAATTGCAGATTTCAAAATTAGAAAAAGTTGTAAATAGACATATGAATTAAAGTAACACAATTATTGCTTAATACAGAAGATGTATAATAGTTAAGAAGAGATGTAAAGTCTGTATTAAAAAAAACTTTTGGCAAAAAATCTAATAAAGCAACTAAAAATTTATAAATGAAGTCTGAGTTCATAAAAAGATTACAAATCATGTGATTCCAGATGCAAATATAGTAGTGGTAGAAACACTATGTGATTAACAAGAATCACTTGTAATGGGAGAAGATCTAAGGAAGAAAGATTTATTTTCCTATTTTATTTCCCCCGTTATGGGCATTATTATATCCATGATATAATAACACCATAGACAGAACAGAACAGAATGGCTGAAAAGAAAAAGAATAACAAACAAGCTTTGTTCTTAGAAAGACTTTTATTCTACTAAGACATATACAAAACTATATATACATATATAAACATGACCCCATATGGAGAATAATACATCACATATCTACACAGCAAAGCAGAGTGTAAAGAGAAACAAAGAGGAAGGGTCTTACATATAATATGGAGATACTCCTGTGTCTGGAGAAGCCATGTTTAGGACTCCAGATTCAAACATGCCAAATTCATCTATGTTCCAGGCAAGGACATATTCCATGAATGGGAGACAGCAAGTTTTGGGTTTTCCCAAATTGAGAACTGCGAGCTGCAGTTTATTTCTATATCTGGGAAAGATATATTCCCAATGGGAAATGCCACCATGGGCTTGTAAGCTGCTGTAGAGGCAGATTTAGCCTCTGCTCAGGCCATAGGGTGGGGTGTGGGGCAAGGCTAAAGAAAGCAACCTTTTGGATTTACTGCTGTAAAATGAATTGCCACTTTCATCACTGTATGAAATTATGTAACTAAGTGGCTGACATGTGACCCACATGACTTATCTCCACCAAAGGAAGATAAACACTTTCTTTATTCCTACAAATTTAGTCAAGTGTGAGATATTTACTCCAAAAGTCTATAAAAACTGGCCATTTATCCTCACTTGGGCTCAAATGTTCAAACCACTACAGAATCTGCATTTCTCATGGCTAAGATGCCACCACCACCAGAACATTCTGCAGTCTTATTTCAAAGGTACTTAAATTTATAATTGTTTTCCTCACACACGCATACACTCATTATGAATTAACATGTATAAAATACATAAATTAGTTTAATATTTATTTCACATAGATATTTCCCCTCTTTCATTCTAGTTTTATCTATTTGTTTTTTGCCTGTTGATAAATCACAACATCACTTTTTCTCAAAATTTTGTTTTATGTCATTTTTTTTTCTTAATGTTTGTCAGTCCCTTACCTCTTTTACTGTTTGTGGCTGTCATGTTTCACTTATACAAGGCCACATATTAAATATATTCATTCATTCATTTTCTACAGCTTATCAACAATTTGCAGGTTATTTAAAGCCAGAAAATAATTTTAGATTGTAAGAATGGCGGGGGTGAATAGTAATGGTTTAGCAATAAAAGTCTTAACCCATAGCTGAGGAGAAGAAGGTGATTCATACCCAAGTGTATTTGTGTGAATGCAAATATAACAAACCTGACTGGAGCTCAGCTCTCTGATTTTCAATTCCAAGACATTATGCATTATAATACCCACACATCCAAGCTTCCAGCACCTGAAGCAGTCACCCAACTACGTACTGACCCAGATCATGTTGCTTAATTTTGATGATCATACAGGAACCAGTGTTTCAACATGATGTGGCCGTAAGCCTCACATGTTAAATAGTCATACTGTTACAACACACACACACAAGCCGTGGACTTTTATTAATTCTGTAACTACAAGGCATTACTAAGTTGTCACATTGTTCAGGAATTATTTGGGGACATTCCTCTTGCTTTTTCTGTCCCAAATCAGTCACTGTCATCAGTTTCCTTGCATTAATATTATTACTGATGGCTTTCCAAAGATTCTCAATTGGATTGAAATTTTGGTAGGCCGTGTTATAAACTTGATATTTTCAGCTTTGAAGCATGGAGTATTATCCTGCATAAAGATGGGCCCAGAGACAGGAGAGAAGGGATAATATACTATTTAACAACATGCTTATACACTGCAGTATTCACTTTAGAACCAAATAAATGGGTCCACACCAATATACACCAATCTACAATAACCTACAATAAATAATTTTTCACATATTGGGAAAACAATCTTTCACTTTTAAACCATTTAACACATTGTTAGCCATGAAATTTAAATTATGCAATAAATTGATGCAAAGACCTACTTGAAATAGTGCATTTACCACTGAGACAAATAGCATCCATTTCAGAGACTAGAGTGTCATTCTGCTTTAGGATATCATTATTGTTATATAAAATGCAAAAATATGCAATCCATTTGAGGGTTTACAGCAGAGGTTTCCAATCTTTTCTGTGTCATCATCCACTTTCAAAAGAAAAAATATTCCACTGCCCACTTCTATAGTAAATATTCAAATGCATACCAAAATTGTTTGGTAAAAGTTTGTTACTAGCTCACAAACTGACGTTATACTGTAGTAAAAAAATATCAAAGGGAGGTAACAAATAATGCTGACTGGCATATTAAAGAACAAACAAAAGTAAACATGAGCATTGAAAATGATATATGTAATTTAGTTTTTTGGTAAAGATTAGCATTGCAAGTGTTCATAATTATAAAATTAAAAAGAATATACACTCAGTCAGTCAGTTATGTGCCATCCATGATACATGCTTAGGCAATCATGTATCTTTCAATATATGACTGACGAGGCAAATTTTTTCTCGCAGTAGTTTGTCATTTCCTTCTGCAGTAGACCAATTGCCATCCAAGGCTTTAGAACCTGATCTGTCCTGCTATTTACCCATAGCTGGTAGGAGGAGAAGAGGATTTCCCAAGAGTATTAGTACGTAAATGAAAGTCATAGATATGACTGGAATTCAAACTCGGCTGTCCGATCCAAGCCGCTATCCATTACTCCACTGTGCCTCCTCCACGAATATACACTACTAGTAACTAATAAAAATTCAGCAAATATTTTTTGTTGTTCATGATCTTCCCTTATATTATTTATATCTGAAAAAATTTTATTTCCTCTGAAACCAAAAAGGGCAAAAGGTTAGGAAGAAAACTCATATTAATACTAGAAAAAGCAATAACAATTAATGGAGTTGAAAAGCTTATTTTACTAAAAAATTTTTTAAGAGAAAGATTTCATAAATTTCAACTGACAGTAACACTAACTATTCAGTCAGTGAATGCTAAATGTTTCATCATAATAGTAATAGTAACATTAGCCATTTCCCTACAAGTAAACATTTGGTATTCATTGACCAAGCAACCAGTACTGTTTTTGGTTGAAATTTATAAAATTTTCTCTGAAAACAGCTTTTGGAGAAAACAGGTTTCTCAAGTCCAGTAGCTGTTATCACTCTTTACGGTACTGATAGGGGTTTCCTTCTTAACCTTTTATTTGAAATGGTGTGGAATGTTAACATCTTGATTATATCATTATTTTCTCTTTGATTTACATGTGCTATCAATTTTAATCATTGCTGCTGCTGGTAGAACTCAAGTGATGTGGTTTCTGTTGTCTGATACAGTTTTTTGTTTGCAAATCTGTAGTGCCAGTCCACAATGTTCAAAGAAGGATGATTTTTGCCAAGGCTCTCAGGTTTCACTCACTCAAAGCCGTTTTTTTTTTCACCAAGGGAACAACTAATCTCATCATTACTATTACTATATTTTATTTAGGCACTGAAAAACGGTGCCTGTTTTAGGCTTCTGCTATAAAAAATGTCATTCTTTCCAATAGTATTCCTAAACTCTCTGACATCACAGGAAACAAACATATATTAAAATGTTATTTATAAGGATTTATGTATTGTGATTCTTTCAAAGTCAGAAACTTAGTAATATAATTATATATAATATAACTTAGTAATATAATATATATTAATATATATAAATATATTAAATAATATATAATATATATTGTGCTTATGGCATAATGAGCTTCAAAGAACAATTCAAACGAATTAAGATTGACATAAAAAATTGTACTCACTAACTAATGAGATATGCCTAAAGGAAAATTGTCTGTATACTCTAATTACACACACACACACACACATATGCACACACACACAGAAAGAGAGAGAGAGAGCGATGAATAAATTGTCATCTAAATTACACAAAAATGAAAATAACACTGACATCTCATTTTAATAGATATATTTACCAAAATTACACAAAAATATCTTAAAATACTAAAGAGTAAATTTATTCAGCAAATTTGCCATTGTCTTCAACCATGGCCTCCAGATGACTTCAGAATCTCCTGCAACTCTTCTGGACAGTCTCCTCGCTTAAGTTAGTGAGTGCTGCCATAATGCATGCCTTCAGTTCATTTTTGGTATTACAAGTTTTGTTGGTCTATCGCTCAGCTGCACCCCCACACACAGTAATCAGGGGGGATGCAGTCTAGGGAGTTAGGTGTCCAGATGTAAGGGGTGATGTGGTCACAGAAATTGTCTGACAGTCATGACTGGGTTCTTTTGCTTGTGTGGCATGGTGTAGAGTCCTGTTGCCATACATAGGGTCTTCCAGCAGTCACCCACTTGGCTCAGAGCAGCACCTACCTCCTCAAGGCACTTGATGTAGGCCTCCATGTTGAGTCTGATGCCCTCACCAAAAATTTTAGGAGTTTTTTCTTATCAGAACATTCATAGTGAGTTTTCAAATCTGCCGTACCTTCACAATCACCATTAGACTCATCCAACTCTTTCTGAATCCTCTACACTGTTTTCAGATTGACACCCAAACACTCTGAAATGTTTAGATTGGAGCTTCTGGCATGAATGATAAGCAGTACAGCATGCCATTTTCAAATTTCTGCTGGAGTGAATTGTCTCATGATGCTCTTTTGCTCACAGACAGTGCCCAACTGACCCTACTATACAGTGCAGTTGACAAAATCAATAGCAAACAACACCAATGTGCAAAATTAAAAATATAAAATTGCGACAATTTATCCGTCACACCCTGTATATATATTGTGTATTTGAGCAGCAATCTCTCTTTTATACAATTTTCATTAAAGACGACTGATAAGGTACTGTGATTAAGCATTTTATTTAATTTCTCTTTTGTTCATATAAGTGCTTTCTTTTCTGGACACAAAGAATGTAAAAACTGTCCAAAAGTTCTGCATATCTGAGCACTTTTGGCTATTGTTTTAGCCATTATACTAGTAGAAAATACAAGTATAATATCCTCACCCATATGTAAAAAATGATTAAAAATAATGGAATTGCTAATGATAAAAAAAGGAAAAACCAACACTCAATTGCATTGACTATGAACATGGCCACAATGTGCTGACTTTCTTTGGAAAATAAAACATTCCTGTAACTTCAGACACATACATAAAAAAACACATATTCAGTCAAAAATAAAACATTCCTGTAACTTCAGACACATACATAAAAAAACACATATTCAGTCAAAAATAAAACATTCCTGTAACTTCAGACACATACATAAAAAAACACATATTCAGTCAAAATAAAAATAAAGACACATACATAAAAAACACATATTCAGTCAAAAATAAAACATTCCTGTAACTTCAGACACATACATAAAAAAACACATATTCAGTCAAAATAAAACATTCCTGTAACTTCAGACACATACATAAAAAACACATATTCAGTCAAAATAAAACATTCCTGTAACTTCAGACACATACATAAAAAACACATATTCAGTCAAAATAAAACATTCCTGTAACTTCAGACACATACATAAAAAAACACATATTCAGTCAAAATAAAAACATTCCTGTAAAACATTCAGACACATACATAAAAAACACATATTCAGTCAAAATAAAACATTCCTGTAACTTCAGACACATACATAAAAAAACACATATTCAGTCAAAAATAAAACATTCCTGTAACTTCATCAAAAAAAACACACAAAATAAAACATCCAGACACATACAAAAAACACATATTCAGTCAAAAATAAAACATTCCTGTAACTTCAGACACATACATAAAAAAACACATATTCAGTCAAAAAAATAAAACATTCCTGTAACTTCAGACACATACATAAAAAACACATATTCAGTCAAAATAAAAAATTCCTGTAACTTCAGACACATACATAAAAAAACACATATTCAGTCAAAAATAAAACATTCCTGTAACTTCAGACACATACATAAAAAAACACATATTCAGTCAAAAATAAAACATTCCTGTAACTTCAGACACATACATAAAAAAACACATATTCAGTCAAAAATAAAACATTCCTGTAACTTCAGACACATACATAAAAAAAACACATATTCAGTCAAAAATAAAACATTCCTGTAACTTCAGACACATACATACAAAAAAACACATATTTAACTTCAGACACATACATAAAAAACACATATTCAGTCAAAAATAAAATGTAATTCAGACACATACAAAAAAACAAAAGTCAAAATAAAACATTCCTGTAACTTCAGACACATACATAAAAAAACACATATTCAGTCAAAAATAAAACATTCCTGTAACTTCAGACACATACATAAAAAAACACATATTCAGTCAAAAATAAAACATTCCTGTAACTTCAGACACATACATAAAAAAACACATATTCAGTCAAAAATAAAAATTGTCCATGAATTTGTTTTTCTCATGCTACATCTTGCTATGCAAAATTCATTATTTTTTATCCATAATTTTGAATTGTTCAATTTTCTAACAAAAAAATCTCAAGTTGATATTAAAAATTGATGCAAAACATTGTTAATTTATTTAAAATGAAATGATCTATTATGACATGTCTCTAATTTGTATTTAGATACAGTATAATTATATTCAATTTTTCTAGTTGAATTGTTTACCTATATTACATGTGATCCGTTATTTTATATAACTAGGTTGCAATAAAATTTGTATTTTATATGAATAATAACTTGTAAGAATTGAGATTTAGTAGAGTGGAGGGCCATGTATGATAGATTCAGGGTGCATGATCCTCTAGCACAATGGTGGGGGGGACAATGCTTCATAAACTGCCAGAGAGCACATTTTATTTATTAAAATATCTTGAGTGCACATGTTGTGAGATATAACATATACTGTTTAAAATAAAAATAGGACATTTATTTCAAACATGGATATCCACTAAAAATAACGTTTGAATTATTATAAATTAAAAATAAAATAAATCCAGATATTATATATTTATATTGTATAGGAATAAAATCCTATATATATTTTTCAACCAATAAAATCCCATTAGAAGGTATGTTAGATTAACAATCATTAAAAGGGCAAACACCACCAAAATACTTGCAGGTGTAGTTGAAGACCTACCACGTGTTATTTTTTAAACATTTAGAAAAAAACAATAACTCCCTTCACCACTCCCACAAATTGCAGAAAAAGATTTTTTGCAAGTCAGTGTGAAATTATTTTCTAACCAATGAAAGCTTTGTATTCAAAAAGTTTACACCTCCCATTGAAATTAGATTTCGAATCCCCTTACAGATGTAAAAATAGAAGCATACTTCTTCTCAAGGCTCAAAACAATTTCAGAAGCCAGTTTGATCTGCATATGTGTACACACACACACACAACCACACACATGCACACAATAGAAGAAATGACAGCCAACAGTTGCCTACTAAGGCCTTGTCCATGCACACACTAGAAGGGATTAACCAGCAACTGCTTACTAAGCCTTTGTCTACAAACTCACAAACACATTAGGGTGAATGTCATAAAGTAAGTCTGTTCACACATTTCCAGTGCACAAAGAGCACTTAATTACTTTATAAAACAAACTGCACTGCAAGAAAAATTGAACATTTTATTGCTATTGTATTTTTCTGAAAAGAATTAATAAATGTTATTCCAACTGATGTTCTGCTTCTACTTTTCTTTCAGTGAATAACCTTTTATATCTTTCACTTAAAATATGTTGTTGTTGTTAAATGTTTGAATCCCAACACTCAGCTAGCAACAAAAACTGGATAAACAGATCCCAACAATTCTACATAAAAAATGCTAATCATTGACTTCAAACAAATTTCAAACCTGTTCTATAATAAAAACAGTATAACATAACTTTTAACCATTAAAAAGCATTATATCATAAGAAAATTTAAACTAGAATTGCTTGATATATTTTTATATTTTGACTGTTATAAAATAAACTCAGTAAATGTCACAAATGATTATGTGTTTTAAAATATTAGACACATTTAAGTTATCATAATATTCAAAAGTACTGATTATTTACTTATTTATTTTATTATTTTATTATATATATATATATATATATATATATATCGTCATCCACAGACAGACTGTTTCCCTGTATCACAGCTCATCAGTGACTGAAACCCGACCAATTTGGTATCAGTTGGAGATTCTAACCCCGAAGCTATACTTTCGGCCTTGTGCCACAACTAAGCTACGCTTGGAAAATCTCTAGGGCACTTCAAGGTGGGGTAATGGTTAGCAAGCTTGTTTCGCTAGAACAATTACGAATGAATCAAGTAAATAGGAGAGTGTTCCACAGTTGTGAAGTGCAAGAAAAGAAAATGTTACAGTAGAAGTGGCATTTAATTATTTCAACAGTAAATGGGTGGGACTAGATGCTAATCTAATAGCATGCTTAAATTTATGTAGTTGGGACATGAGGGTAAAAAAGCTTGTCAGATCAGTTGCCATGAAAATATTTGTAGAAAAGATGGAGGGAAGCCACACCACATTGGTAACTGAAGTCAAGATGCCAAATAAGGATTGATTTCATTACAGATTTTTCTTTGGATTTTGTTAAGAACCTCAAGATGAATAGTGATTTTCCAAGTGTAGCTTGGATGTGGCACAAGGCCAAAAGTAAGGGGCACCCAGTGAGGATTTAACTCACTACTCAGTCGTAATTGCTCTAGCAAGACAAGCTTGCTAACCATTACACCAACTCAAGGTGCCCTAGAGATTTTCTAAGCGTAGCTTAGCTGTGACACAAGGCTGAAAGTATGGGGCATCCAGTGAGGATCGAACTCACTTTTCAGTAGTAACTGATCTAGCAAGACAAGTTTGCTAACCATTACACCATACCGAGGTGCCCAAACCTCAAGATGAATAGCAGAAGCACCAGACCAGATATGGCAGTAGTATTCAATGCACGGGCAAATGGCAGATTTGTAAATGTGCAAGATGGACTAATGAGGAAAAATAATCTGGCACAGTGACCCAAGTTTTCTTGCAGTAAATGCAACTATTGATTCAGTGTAGTTGCT
The DNA here is from genome assembly GCA_903632075.3 of Acanthosepion pharaonis. NCBI lineage: Eukaryota > Metazoa > Mollusca > Cephalopoda > Sepiida > Sepiidae > Acanthosepion > Acanthosepion pharaonis. Next base: position 5,797,448 of record CAHIKZ030003326.1, read on the forward strand.
TCACTCCAAGTCAGTTGAAAACATGAGGCCAAGAAGGCATCGTGTGTTACTCTCTAGGAGTCTAGCATCAATCATGCTGATGGCAGGCAGAAAAGTTTCTCTATGGTGGTTAAATCAGAGCAGTTTTATCTTGGAGGCATTAAAATTTACAAGCCATTTCCTGCCCCAGTTACCCACTGATTGGAGGTCCATTTCAATAGCAGCAGTCAGGTTTAACTTGTCATTGAGACAGGAGTAAATGTTAGTGTCATCTGCATAAATTAAAAAATTCCTTTTCTAGATGCACTTACTGATTATAATGGTAATAATTTTACTATTTCCCTGTATAAATGTCATCCAGTTCCAATTCTTGCCTCCTAAACTACAAATATTAATGTCCTTAAAGATGTAAATTTGCCACCATTAACAATTTAACCCAAAAAGCTAATTTGATCTTCTTATCTCAAATATTTTTTTCTTAAGGAATTAGATAACATAAAACAACACTTCTTAACAACAGTTTCCCTAATTATATTTTTGACAATCTAATAAAGTTTCTTCTTCTCTGTGCCACATCCCTTCAGGATAAAGGTGATCATGGTTTTCCACAACATTTATTCTCATGTGGCACATAGCAGTTTTTCTTTCTTTTCATCTTCCCCTATCATTTCTTGCTCTCAATATGCCCTGCGAGGGTTAAATTTTCCAAGCCCTCCTTCCTCATTATGTGTCCAATGAACTTCAGCTGTCTTTTCCTGATTCTAAATGTTCTTTTTGTTGCCATTTTCTTCCTTGTTGCTTACTCACTCCATTCATGGACTTTTCAGTATCCAAAATCAAGCAAGTACAAACATTTAAATATCTAGAAAGTATTTTACCAGAGAATGGAAAATGTGACACTGAAATTCAAAGGCACATTAGCATAGTAAAAGAAACCTTCCAAAAACTGAGCAAAGTATTAAGAAACAGGAAAATTTCAATAGAAATAAAGAACAGAGTACTGGACTGTTATGCAATATCTGTCCTCTTATATAGCAATGAATGCTGGACAATCTCCTTGCAGATGAAGAAGAGACTTGAATCAATAGAAATGTGGTTCTCCAGAAGGATATCATGGATGAACATATGACTGACAATTAAATCTTCAGGAAAATTTAAACAAAAAGGACATTTATGCTCAGAAAGAGATAATTGAAATCTTTTAGGGCACATAATGAGGAAAGAAGGATTTGAAAATTTGACACTCACAGGACATACTGAGGGCAAGCTGAACAGAAGAAAGCAGTGAATAACCTACCTAACAATCTTATGTAAATGGTTGGCAGGACAGGGATTAGGAGGGATAGTAAAAAAAAAAACTTACTAAGGGCTACAAAAGATAGTAAATTGTGGAGAGCTATGTCCTAATTCTAAAAGTAAGCTTTAAAATAATGCTATCAACACATTTTCCATAATCAAATGTTCTATATAGCTACAAAGATGAAATTGCAATAAAAAATAAGATATTACATGGACACATCAAACCTGTAGTCAAAAATGGATATTTAACAATTATCATTTATTATAAAAATATTGAACAAAATATGTCTTATATAGGTTGCACAACAACCACTCTTTCATGCAGGTTGATATGCTTTTTACCTGAACAAAGTGCAATTAGACAACACATTAACAAACACCACAAGAACTTTAATAATATTAGACAGATCCTATCTGACAATACTAAAATAATCTATAAATTTAACTGCAACAAAGACTAAAGATTATTGAAGCTATTCACTTAAAAAAAAAGCAGCCATCCATTAACAGAAATAGCTATTGTGTAAGAACATCTATTCTTGAATGCACATAAAATAAAAGAACATGGCATTATATGCTGCAGGTTCAGGTTGCTGTTACAATTTGTTGATATATAAAAGTGCATTCTACTGCATTGGATTTAGCTTTCAAACAAAAAGAAAAAAAATAACATTTTGAAAACAATGAGCTGCTTAAAATACATTTGATTTTCTTTTCTTTCCTTACTCACAGCCCTGATGATGACTCATATGAGTTGAAAGCTTAGACACAATATGAATTTTGTCTATTTTATAGATCAACAACAGTGACATTTGTGAAAGGTTGTTTGCATACTAAAAAAAAGAAATAACTGGCAATAAATTTAATAGATATAAAATGTCTATTCTTTTTATAAGACATATATATATATATATATATATATATATATATACAGGTTGGCAATAAAGTCATTATACAGTTACTTATAATAAAAAAGCAAAGTATTAAGGCAGGTGGCTTGCAGTTCACACAGTATTGGTAATTGATTTACTATTGTTTGCCATAGCATTTTATTGTTATTAAACAAAACCATTTTAATAATAAATTTCTGGAATGTTGATTAATTGCTTTGTCTTGATTGCTTTTGTAAGTAACTTTATAGTCATCCTGCATGTATATATATATATATATATATATATATATATATATAAATATATATATTTATATATTGATGTGGAATAACAACATTTTTGAAAGAAAAGATGTATGACAAAATGGAAAAAAATTTTGTGGTGCATTTCATCCAATAGGACTTCATTGGACTGGGTTTGTTTATGTTGCGATTACACATGCACATGAATGATGTATATTTGGGCAGCAATCTTTCTTTTAAACATCTTTCATTAAATATGACAGACAAGGAAAATTTAATTAAACTTTTATATAGTTTTTCCAGCGTTCTTACATTTTTTCCATTTGGTGGGAGTAAGGAAGTGGAAAAATTTATCCATATTGACCATTGTCCCAAATGCTTTCATCCATTTCTTTATCCATTTTCAAGGGAGTTTGTTTTTAGGTATTGTTAATTTCTTTTCATGTTTTGACTGTTTATTTGTGTGTGCGTGTGTGTGGTGTTTTTGTATGAGCATTTATTCTAAGTCTTCGCATGTTGAGTGCAGCTAGAAATCAAATGAGCATCTTTCTATTTTTTAAAATACTTTCAGTACACCATTCCCACTGTTAAATAAGGTAAGGTTGATAGTAGTAGAGAGATGTTTAATATACAGGGCCTCCCTTATAGTGATATATTTCCGATAAGGTGATTTATGTAGAATTTTAGTGATTTTGGTGAGAATTTTTCTTAAGGGTTGAAAAATATCTATTTATCCACAATATACATATTCTCACATTCCTTATGAAATTGCTGTCTCTTTTAATTAAATTAGTATTTTTTAAATTGTAATTATGGTTAGATTCATTACAGTGAGCGTTTAATGCACTGAGTGTGTTGTTTTGTAAAAGATCTCTTTTGTGTTTATATAAACTTTTATTTTCATTCCTTGAGGTCTCTGTTACATATACCTTATGGCAGTCATCACAGGTAAATTCCTGCTTCAGGGTTTTAGCTCATTATTATTTTGTTTTATATTAATTAAAAACAAAATTAAAACTCAAAAATTAAATCAGTATTCCCATTCAGCATTTTCCCACGGTACATAATTATAACTGTCACTTGCATTTGTATCTCCCCCTCTACCTCCTACACATATATTATTCCATCAATAAAAACATTACTTTAGTTTAATGAATTCCTTCACAAGAATGAACCACATTACACAAAATATGGAAATATTTGTATATAAATACTTGTATATAAATATATATATATATACTTACATACAGATACTTGTATACATTATTTCCATTATTCGGACTATTGACCTCATCTTTGTCGCCATATTTATCACAACGTTTCGGCCATTGTATGCTCCGGCCTTCTTCAGGTAGTTGGAATTTCGAACTGAACCCTTTATTTCGCTCACTGGGGTAGACTGTTCTAGTTCCATGTGCCATGTTTGATGGATGTCAGTTATCAGTTATCTCCTGCTAATTTCCCTCTGAAAGTTCTCCACTGCCTTAACCGGGTATTGAACTCACACTCTTTGGGTCCTGTCACTGGATCTAACCAACGCCTTTATCCACTGTGCCATGTGTCCTTGTGTACAACGGCCAAAACGTTGTGATAAATATGGTGACAAAGATGAAGACAATAGTCCGAATAATGTAAATAATGTACATAATATCTCATCTCAGAAATATAGACAGATATTTGTATATAGATATTTTATGTCTACACTGGTCATATATTTGTTTTTTGTGTCAATGTTTTTTTAATTTATTTAAGAGAGCGCCAGAGTTTTATCACCAGAAAATACCAATACTCAACAATTTATTAAAAATAAATAAACCAGATATCCCAAATGAGACTCATTATATCATAAATAGGTACCACCCCACATTAACTAGAAGCACACTAGCCAAAATTTAACCCGCACTTCTTGGTACAATTAACTCCTCACATATAAAAACTCTGATCTTTTAAATAAATTAAAAAACACAAAAACAAATATATGACCAGTTTAGACCATAAAATCTTTATATACAAATGTTCCAATAAAGAAATGCCTAAATACCCTTATATAATATATAGGGGGGGGGGAATAATTTTGGAATGTACCAATTTTTAGAAAAATCTATAACTATGAATCTAATAGATCGAAACTAAAAATTTCACAAATTATTCAAAACTAAACATGGAAACAACTATTTATGGCAAATTCACTAAGTACTTACAAATATTTGCATTTCCTTAGAAAATATGCAGTGCTGTTGTTCTCAGGTCCACCTTAACCCAGGGTGGCAGCACATGTTAGGGTCCCAATATGGGCAAATAATGAACCCCCCAAACAAAAATCAACAGTACATTCTTTATAAAATGAGCAGCAATATATTTTTATAGCAAAATGACAATCAACTAAAAAAATATAAAAATACATTTATATCATAAAATTACCAACAATATATTTTATGATCCACAAAATATATATATTTAAAAAACATACCTTGTAGTTGAAAGCATAAAAGTACATACAAAATATTTGGATTTCAGAATTAAATAACTTATAGAGGTGATGATATTCCACTAAACAAAATAAACCAAAAAAGAAGTGCTGAAATTTTCTCAGCCTAAATTGCTCACTAAAATTGAATCAAATCATCAAATCATCAGACATGTTTTTGTAGGCTATAGACTTTTTATCACCACTCATATTGGGTGCAATCACCACTCATACAGAGTGCAATGGATAAATTGTCATTTAAATTACAGAAAAAATGAAAATAACACAGGCATCACATTTTAACATATATATTTACCAAAATTACACAAAAATATCTTGAAATACTAAAGAGTAAATTTATTCAGTAATATCACCATTGTCTTCAACCTCAGCCTCCAGACGACTTTGGAATTTCATGCAACTCTTCTGGATGGTCTCCTTGTTTAATTTGGTGAATGCTGCCATAATCCTTGCATTCAATTCATTTTTGGTGTTACAAGGAGTTGTGTTGGTCTCTCACTCAATTGTGCCCCACACAGAATAATCAAGAGGGATGCAGTCTGGGGAGTTAGGTGGCCAGATATAGGGTGTGATATGGTCACAGAAATTGTCTGACAGCCATGACTGGGTTCACCTGTTTGTGTGGCATGGTGCACAGTCCTGTTACCAGATGCAGAGTCTTCCAGCAGCTACCCTCTTGACCCAGAGCAGCACTACCTCCACAAAGCACTTGATGTAGGCCTCTGTATTGAGTCTGAGGCCCTGTGAGAAGACGAATGGAGGCACAACATCGCTATCATTGGTGATCACTCCAAACAACATGATGTTAACTGGATATATCATCCAACTCTTTCTGAATGTTCTGCACAGTTCTCAAATTGATACGCAAATATCCTAAAATGTTCATATTGGAGCTTCCAGCATAAATGCCAAGCAGTACAGCATGCCATTTCCAAATTTCTGGCAGGGTAAATTGCATCATGGTGCTCTTTTTTTTCACAAAAAGTTCCCAACAGACTGCACTATACTGTGCAGTCAACAAAATAAAAACAAACAATGCGCATGCATGAAATTATAAATATAAAATGGCTACAATTTACCCATCGCATCATTTACATGTGTGTGTGTGTTTAGTTTATACCAAATAAACACATTTTCACTATGTATTTACTGTCTCCTTTTCCAAAAAAGTACTGAAATGTTTTGCACATACTTCACACACACACAAAGAATATATATATATATATATATATATATATATATATATATATATATTAGAAAGAAGAGAGAAACCACAAATGTTTTTTGGTTGTAATGTGGATTTTTTTTAAACATATATTATACTTTATTTTTTTAAGAAATCCACATTACAACCAAAAACGTTTGCAGTTTCTCTCTTCTTTTTAATATATACACTTTTCTCTCATTGGAACAACTAAAACCACTTCCCTTTATATATATATATATATATATATATATATATATATTCACACACATGTTTGTGTGGATGTATGGACACAAAGATATGCATGCAACTACAAAATTACACTCATTCATATATGCAAAATCTTGCAAACATATGCATGTATATAAATATATATGCATGTCTATGTCTGTATCAGCAGAGATTTGGATATATAATAATATATATGCACGTGCACATTTTGATAGATGCTGAATGAATGCACTTTGACAAAGAATATCAATGGGTTAGGTTTCTGGTGTGAGAAAGCCAAGAACATATTGTTATTATTTGACACAAGTTCAATGATTCTCGACAATTGTTCTTCACAGCTAACCCTGACTACCTCTCTTCTCAAAATGTCCCATCCCAAATGCCTGCACACAATTCTCTTGATTCCATGAGAAAAGACCCATTTCTCTACAATGAACAATGTCAGGTCAAATAGTTCCAAGAGAATGCAAGATTAAAAGAGGAAGCGATCAAGAGAGAATATTCTTACAGACTTGTAGGCTGCTATTCTCTCGTTATTTTCTTTGTTCTGCACTTTTGGTCAGGGAAACTCTTTCAAAGCAGATAACCACCTTTCTCCAATGCTTCATTTTTGTCTTGCTGCTATTTCCCAAACAATGCTGGTTTCTAACAGTTGCTCATAAAATCCCAAGTTCAATCCACAATATAAACTGAAGTGCCAAAAAATTACGGACAACAACCTAATAACATGTAGCAAGTTATTAGAAATAAAATATTTAGATTTCAGCATTAAATAACCCATATTTTTTGCAAAGATTTTCCTTAATAATGATTAAATATGAAAAAAAGAAGGATAAAGATGAAAAATAAACATGCATATAAATATACAATACTTGATCTTTGAATAATAATTTTTAAATAAGAAAGTAATTCTATTATATTTATTTGTTTAAAAAAATATAGTATATTAGTAATTAGAATTAGGAATAATAATTTAAAATTTTAGGAATAGATTTTAAATATTAAAAATATGACATACTCATATTCAAATGACCATTTTGAAAAAATCTTTGTGTATAAAATTAAATGGTAAAATAAAAATGCCAAAAAATTTTTTGTCACTGAAAAAACCCATACGACATGGAAAAAATGATGTCATCATTTGTTGAACAGGCACCCCTAGCCTACCTTAATTTCACCTGATTTTGAAAGTAAATCATATTTTGATACACAGGTTGTCTATGAAAATGAATATCCTACCACCTCTTATCAAAATGATTGAATTTCCCATAACTTTAGCAACTAATGTCAAGAATGTGTGTGCTTATAAACTCAGTAAAGTTCAAAATAAGTTATTCCAAAAATCACTTGAAAATTGAAACAGTACTATGAATTTTATTTTAATTCTATAATAAATTTAAAGTTTTAGTTTCTGTTTTTGAAACATGGTAATTCCTCTGTAGCAATGGGACCATATTTTTAAATATATATATATATATATATATATATATATATACACACACACACACATACATACTGGCAAAACCAAATAAACTAGACAGAACATGTACACACATACACACACGAACCCTGCACATCATACAAAGTGTGTATATATATAGTATATAGGTTTCCTTTGTAATAATACAATATATATGTATGGAGAAAAGAATAGAATATATATTTGGTTTGATTGATGTGAGTTTGTGACCCTGGGTTTCACGCTTTTGCGATCATCAGACAATCACAAAAGCGTGAAACCCAGGGTCACAAACTCACATCAATCCAACCAAATATGTTTGCACTATCTCTGATATTGAGCTTTTAATAAGTATCGGGCATATAATATATAAATAATTATATATATATATATTTATATTTATATACACACACTTTTCACACATATATATATATATATATATATATATATGTGTGTGTGTGTGTATATATATATACACAAATACACACACATCACACAATACATAAGAATAGAAGAAGAAATGAAGGATACTTGGGGACATAAAAGATATGAACAAAGACCTTCTTTCTTTCCCTTTCTTAGACTAAAGCAAAGGAATATATATATATATATATATATATATATATATATATATATATATATATATATATATATATATACATGCACTATGTCTCACCTTATTGACCCCTTTTAATTTTCATTTATTTTTAGAAAACTCTTTCTTATAATTGCATCTTCTGCAACATGACTATTTTAGTTCATGACAAAGTCACACAGTTTGATATCTGAATCACAAGCCTTTACTTACATATGTATATTTCAGGAAACAGTAGGATTTTCACCTCTAAACCCACGAGTGTCATAGCTTATTAAACATCAGTAATAGATGAGTCCATTTCACTTTCCAACCTTAACGATTGGATATATTTCATTATTAATGTGCACGATATGGCACATATGTATAAATTATAGTTGACTACATGTTACTCTTACAATACAGCAACTATTTCGTCATCAGATTTTCACATTATTTGTTAGGTTAAACAAAACTCAAAAATGTATTGTTTCTATTAAAAAATTATAATTAATAAGCACAAATTTTACAAAGAAAATATTTTTAAACAAAAAATTGAAAACCATGTCATTGTAATGATGTCAAAGTTATAAATACAATATTAATGTGAAATTTATACTCCATGCTCTGAAAATAGTTTAGAAATCCATTGATTTTGCAAGTTGCTGAATTACTTCCTATGAAACAGCATCCAGAATAGCATTCCAGACTTTATCTCTGGTTGTAAATTGCAGTCTGCCTATATAAAACTTCCTCTTCTGAATGTGTTTCAAGTTTTCAACCAGGTTAGGGTTGGGGTTATCAAACCAGCCACTTCATCAAACAAGTGTCTTTGAAACATTGTTATTATTATGGTCATTACATTATTATTATTATTATTTTTATTATTATGATTATTATGATTATGACATTATTATTATGATGAAGATGATCATTATGATTATTACATTGTTATTATTATAGTTATTATTATGATTATTACATTGTTATTACTATTATTAGTTCTGTATCTTTCACTTTGCTGATGACAAGATGATCAAATTTAAAATCTAAATTGCTTTCCCATTTAAAATATTGCATTTATTAAAAAACGTATTCAGTTTAAATACAGGAAGAGTCATGAAAATGGATTGAAAGGGGTGACTCTTTTACCTATTATCCAGGGGTTGTTACCAGACAGAAAAGTAAATTAGCCCTTGTAACATAGATATCCATTTCAAATTGTGCCTATATGTACCTTTGCATGTGTATATGCATATCTGAATTCACCAACAGACCTAAAAATATTTCTACAATTTTTTTTAAGTTTTAAAAAATAATTTTATTTATTACCCAATAATTTCCAAAATGTTCAATTAAAATCTTATAATTATAAGATTTTTTAGAGAGTTTCAAAAATTAACTATTTTTTTTTTATTGTCCCCAAATTCATAATTTTAGGGCTCAGCTCAGAAGTGGGGTTGTCCAGACTGAGTGAGAGAGGAATGTATTATACCAATGTCTTATTTCAAACACAATCAAATTGTGTGTATGCATGTGTGTATGTGTGTGTACATTAAAAGGCACAGGTCAAAGGTCCCCTCACCTCAACCTCAAAGAACCATTACAGTAGATGAATATTCTTGTTTTCCCTTTGCATTTGCCTGTCCTGACATGATGTCCAATACTGTTATTAAATGTCTAAACAAGATTTTCATATTATTTGGCACTCCTTCATACATACAAATCGATTGCAGAATCTCATTTCAATCTAGGGAGTTAAAGGAATACTTAACCAACCTAGACGTTGCAACTATTCAGACAACCCTCTATAATCCATGTGTACAGTATAATGGGTTGATATGCTGGCATATTGCTATAGCATTTGCTGCTAGGAAACTTCTTCACAATAGGAAATGGTTTTACCTGAGATGTTAAATTCCATCAGGACGCTGCTTTGCACAGCTGCAAATGCCCCTCACCACAAGAGATTATTTCAATACTAATATTGGTCACTCAGTGGCCATCCCTTTACCAACCTGGCTATCCATCTCAGGTCTGGATTTGTTGCACATTAAAAATGACCAACTGGTAGATGTGATCGATCTAATAGAAGCCAACCCACTGTATACACGTGTACAGTTGGCTGAGAGATGGGAAAGTACTTTCTCAGTTCAGGATTTGGCCCCAACACCAAAGACAAAAATGTAGATTCAAATGTTGGAAGACAATTGACACCTACTCTCAGTCAGTCAGTCAGTCAGTTATGAGCCATGCGTGTTACATGCTTAGGTGATCATGTATATCTTTTGATACATGACTGACGAGGCAGATTCTTTTTTGCTGTAGGCTGTCATTTCTTTCTGTGGTAGACCATCCAAGGCTATAGAACCCAGTCTGTTCTGCTACTTACCCATAGCTGGTGGGAGAAGAAGAGGATTCATACCTTTCCCAAGTATATTAGCACATAAGTGTATGTAATGGATTCGACTGGAATTCAAACTCAGCTCTCCAATTCCTCAATCCTGAATGTTCAAAAAAGAAAATATCTAAATTATTAGATAAAGTAACAAGTGAAATAGTCACTCTCCTCCTCCTCCTCCTCCTCACATCTCCTCCTCCTCCTCCTCACTTCTCCTCCAAATACAGTGGTATCCAACTCAGAATCAAACCTTTTAGTCCACTAATCCTAAGACAATCTATTCAAGAGCATGGAAAACCAATCCATGACGATGAGAAAGGGAAGAATGAACTGATCTACATCCCTACTAGGATGGAATAGACTGTTCCCCTTCCTACATGTCACTCACAAGGCTTGGGTCAACCCATGCCATGTTTTTCAGGCAATTTCCAAAGGTGCTACATTCTAGAATTGCATCCCCATGGTGTTAAGTCGCCTCCTTCACAAACTGACTATAAGTGTGTACATGGCCAAGTGATTAGAATGTTCACTTTCTGATCATGAGACCCAAATTCAAATTTCATCAAACTCAAGAAAATTAATAGTAAAAATATGCCATAAAGAAAATGCTCAAAATTCAAAATCCCAAAACTGCTTAAAAGTAAAATTGTCTATTCTTTAGGATTCATTTTTTTATTCCAACTTTGCTTGAATTTAATTTTTTTAAACTAAGCAATTATTAAATAACATAATTACAAAAAGAATGTATAGTTTTGTAAAATTGTGTATATATATATATATATATATATATATATATATATATTCAAATGTAAAAGAACAAAAAGAATATAAATTCAAACATTCATAACATTAATTTAATAAAAGGGCTCAATACAAGAATAGAGCAATAGATATTTATTATAAACTGTTACTTCGGAACATGCCATGAGAAAAATGCATATTTATTTCAATGTCTAATTTAGACATGTCATCATCTCATCAACTTTAATATTTGTATATATATATATATATATATATATATATATATATATATAAAAGAAATATGTTGTAGTGGTTCCAACGAGAGAAAAGTATGTATATTAAAAAGAAGAGAAGAGAGGTGCCACAAACGTTTTTGGTTGTAATGTGGATTTATTTAGAAAAAATATTATGCTCTGTTTTACATAATTTACCACATGTGTTTCTGGTCTCGCGACCGTCTTCAGGTAAAAGCGGAGATTTCCACATATTATTAAAAATAATTAATTTTTCCTTATGTTCAATGTTAAATATTCTTGATATGAGACATTTTCTGTTTGTGTGTTGGTAATCCGAATTTCTTTCTTGAATTGGCAAAAACTATTCCTTTTTCTTTTCTTTTCCTTCTCTCTGTAGTAGAGTTGATTTCTTATGCCTTTCTTTTCTCTCCTCTTTCTGTTTCTTTTTATTGATTTCTTATTCTCTTTTTTTACTTTAATTGTTTTTTTCTTTCTTTTCCTTTTATGGAAATATTTTTTATATATTTGATTTTTTGCCTTCTATGGAAATTTTTCAAAAACGTAAAAAGAAGTGATATTTCGTAAGCTGTATTTTTAAATAAAATCGTTTCTTACCCCCATGTTAACCATTTGGTGATATGTCTAAATTAGACATCGAAACAAATATGCATTTTTGTTGTGGTAACAATTTATTATATATATATATATATATATATATATATATATATATATATATTATAAATTGATTTATTAAAATATGGGTTTTTTTTTTGCTACACAGTTCTAACCATGTTTCAAAAATCGAAACTAAAAGCTACGAATTTAATTTTGTAATTAAATTAAAGACATTAGTTCCATTTCATCCTCAAGCGAATTTTGGAGTAACTTTTAAAATTACTGGGTTTTAAAGACACAGCAAAAATCATAATTCACGTTTCCAAGGTTACAGATAAATCTACTTCAACTAGACAAGGGGTGTCTGGGTGTTCATTATGTCTGTATTTTAATGTATCAGTTATTAGTTACGTTTTGTTAGTGGGTAGGGATGTATTTTCCAATGAAATCTGACATCCGTTGAATGCATGTCGTCTGGATTTTTTTAAAATTTATTGTTAACGGCTAAAATTATAATATTAGCAAAAAAAAAAACATTTTAATAAATCAATTTATAATATTAATGCTCAGTATTTACATTAGTCGGACTATTGTCTTCATCTTTGTCGCCATATTTGTCACTACGTTGTACACTCCAGCCTTCTTCAGGTGGTAGGAATTTCGAACTGAACCCTTTATTTCGATCACTGGGGTAGACTGTTCTAGTTCCACGTGCCATGTTTGATGGATGTCAGTTATCAGTTATCTCCTGCTAATCTTCCCTCTGAAAGTTCTCCACTGCCTTAACCAGGAATTGAAATTGAACTCACCTTCTTTGGGTCTGTCACTGGATCTAACCAACGCCTTTATCCACTGTGCTATGTGTCCTTGAGGACATCTGGGTATGAACTTCTGAGTATTATAAACCTAATGTTTTCAGCATCATTTTTACCGGAGTTCATATTGCAACTTTTAATGCAAATATTAATGCTCTGTAAATTTACATTGAGCACTATTTTGTAAAAATAAAAATATCTATAAGAACACCGGATTATATATCTTACTGTTCTTTCTTTTTATTTACATTATATACTAGCTTAAATGCCGCCTGATAGCTAAGAAAATAGTTACTGCATTTGCTTCATTGTTTATGGAAGAACAAAGAAACTGGTGAAAGAGAAGCTGTTGGTAATTGGACTATAAATACCTAAGGAGTAACAGTGGGTTAGGAGAGCCTTGTACTATGAGAAGAATTGTAGCTGATGGCTGACACAAAAGTCAATATCTAATCAATATCAACTGGGTCACCATGCAGAAGAGGGTATGATGTTCTATAACCTGAGACCCCTAATGATCCTTGGTTAAAACATTACCGATGATGTGTGCCAGAACATCGACGATGTATTTCATGACATTTATTTTATGTTCGCACATTTTCATTATGTTTATTCTTATTATGAACTGAATTTTTCTTACATTTATTTTTACTGTTTTTTTTTAAATCAGTTTCACCCCATAACAGGGCAGTAAATCCACTAAGAAACATGGGGGGTTACTGGGTGTGGTAGAATTAGAAACAGAAACATTAATAAATAATGGGAAGAGAAAAGAATAATCAGGAGAATAGTTGTTATAGAATAGTTTCACAGTGGAGGCTTGTATTTCACTAAGTCAGTCCTAAAAAGGTTTGACGTACAAGACGTTAGGAACTTGATATAATAGTTAATGATGCAGCAATTTAGTTGTGGTGGCTGATACTTTAATGTCCGACATCGACTGACTGACCAACTCTCTGAGCTCCCTGGCGACTGCTACTACTCGTACTAATTATAGGTGGGAGATCCTATTAACAATAGAATAGGTATGTTCCAGTATAACAATAGTAGATTGACATTGCATTTAAATTTTGGCTGAAAACCACTGTCACTATTATTTTTTCTACTTTGTTATAAATTTTCCTAAAATTGTTACTAACACAAACAAAAAGGTATTCTCTTAATTTCCTTGTATTTTTCTTTGAATTATTTCTTATTTATATTTCCAGTGTTTTATAAATTGTTCTGCTGATTGTTAACCTCTTTTCAGTTCATTCTTGGCTGTCAAACACACCACTATCTGGAAATTAAAATATGTCATCTTAAGATTTGTACAGATAAGCTACCAATTTACTTGCACCTGTGTATTTGAAAAGTCTTACCAGATAATTTCATTAGAAACACCATTCAACATTTTCCAACAAATCAACTGAGAGTTTGTGCTTGACACTACAACTGACACTTGCATCTCTTTTCTAAGTCATTGCAAGCAAAATAAACTATGAAAAAGTTTCACTAAATAGAAATATTATCTCTTTAATCTGCAGCTGCCATGTATTCAATCAGTCAGTTGAATTACACCTGCTCATAATTTTGTCCAGACAAAAAGAGGTGCCAGATTATATGCTATCAGATTTTATTATGCAAGTCAACAGTTTCACATTAAAATTGGTATTAAACAAGAAATGAGGGTTGAGCATCCTTTATCCAAAATCCCAAAACCTTCAAAATCCCAAAATTTTTCTTTTGCTGACCTGACTTGTCACAAATGGAAAATTTCTGAAAGCACCTGGAAGGTTCCTAGGTGATGAGCAGCTGTTCTAAGTGACCTCACCTGCACAGGGCAGAGGTTCCCCAGCCCAGCTACATAGCCTATGTTGGCACCAGTTTTGTGTTAGCGATCATCACATTAACACATTTGTTCATGGATTACTTACCAGGTGTTTTGCACACAGTAAAGATATTATTCAAAATGTCAAAAAGTCCTGTATTTATATATTTTTGTAAATAGTGATCATGTTTTTTTTGTATACATACAAAAAGTACAAAACATTATTTTTATGTGAAATCTTAATTTCACCAGTTAAAAATACATGACTAGCATTATTACCTGTATCTGTATGCACACAAAATTTATTAAATTTTATATAAAACTACTTTCAGTGCATACATTATTGATATAAAACTACCTTCAAGGTATAAATATAAGGTGTGTTACAAAATGTAAAGGGATATTGTGTTTATGCTTGGGTTCTGTGGTATGATCCAATTCCCCCATTAATGGATCTATCCTAAAAGCGATGATTCAGGGAACTCTGCATATCCAGAGTTAGATGAAGTTCAAAACCTGTCAGGCAGTCCACTGACTGGCTCTGTTTGTCAACCTCTCTGCCTTCAGGCAGAGAGAAACCCGGATGAGGCTATGCTGAAGGACAGTGTCTTGTCTGGGGAGGTAGACAAACCCAACCCTTTTATTACAGGGTCTATGAGGAATTTTTTCAAGAGCCTAAAGGCTTGGAACACACCATATAAAAAAAAACACAGCCTTGTGCCACATCTCTCCTTGTGGGGAGGACTTGGGTAAATATAGAGTTCATTAAAGCTTGAAGAAGTCAGGCAGTCTGCTTGGGGAAGAGAGGAACCCAGACAGGGCTATGCTGAAGGGTCGAGTCTCATCTTTGGAGGTAGACAGATACCTGACCCCTTGTATGTGGGGTCTATGGGGAATTTGGGCCAGAGTCTATGGACTCGGAATACCTCGCATAAAAAAACAGCTTTGTGCTACATCATGAGGAGGTCTCAGGTAAATACTGACTTCATTAAAGCTCTTCAGAGTCAGGTAGTCTGCTGTCTGGCTCTGATTGTCAAGCTCTCTGCCTCCAGGCCGAGGGAGACTCAGCCAAGTCTCTGTCCACAGACAATAAATGAGACTGAGCCCATGTTTGCAGGATCTGGGCAAATTTTGACCATTGACCCAAGTAGAGACACTCAGGTTCCTCACAGTAGTCTTGACCTTGTATCACATCTCATCTCAGTAAGGGGATTGGATAAATATCAAGTTCATTAAAGCTTACTGTTAAGCTAATTCATATTGTCTCAAACAATTCTACTACAGGTTCAATTCCCAAGCTGGTTCAATTCCCAATTTTATAGATGCTATATACAAATGAAATAGCCTGTATTCTGAAATCAAAAAAATCTGAAAATCAAAGCACTTCTGATCCCAAGAATTTCGGACAAAGGATTCTCAACCTGTACTCTATATACTTATATGAACACTATAATATCTACATTTCAGCTTACAGTATCTATCTTTAGTGAAAATAGTGATAACTTCTTTTAGAAGCAACAAGTTTTTTGAATGCAAAATTTTTAATTATAAATCCAAAAAGATACAGGTGATAAGAGGCTGGACTAAAAAGTTCATAGACTGACTAGGAAGAAATAATTCATTTGGTCACATTCCATGACAGTATCTTGGTCAGCCTATGAACTTTTCAGTCAACCTACACACAAATATATATTTCTTTAACATAATATCCTATAGACTTGAATAAACTATTATTTTATTATTTAACCTATTAATGTCGATTCTTTGGCATTCTATAACTCCCAGCATTCTTTAATTCATCAAATTTCTTAACTTTTATACATTTGTGACTTTAACATTATTTCCAGCAGTTTTTATTGCTTCTGAAAGAGTTTCAGAATATTTTTTCCATTTTAATGAGGAACCAAAAGTGTTCTCCCTGCTGGATCACCATTCAGGGAGACTGATGTCATCCCATTAATTTGTTGTCTTTGGAAACTTCTCTTCTTTTTTTTTTTTTTTTTTTTTTGCAAGGTAGGCAATTCCAAGATAATCAAGGAAAGGAATCTGTGGAGAGTCATGATCACCAACATGCTGAAAGGAGAAAGGGTACACTGAACTCTAAATTGTGGAAAACCATTCTAATATCCTTCCCAAGATGTCAAAGAAACTCCCAATTTGTTGGAAGTTATGATCATCCTGAGGGGACATGGTATCAATAAAAAAAATGTGTACTTACCAGTTTTTATTATTATTATTATTATTATTATTATTATTATTATTATTATTATATCTTATTAAATTAATTGTTGGCTTCATCTAGTAGCTTTCTGTGGATTAACCATTTTTTTGTATGCGTTTTTCCTACTGCATTAAGCTTTCAGTTTTTTTCAAGTAAAACATTAAAGTAGCATTTGTACTTCAGTTTTTCTTTATTACTTTATTTCCAGAACAATTTAGAAATCCAATGATGCAAAATAAAAGACAAGCAACTAAATCCCATTGGTCATTGCCAACAGCAAATGATGCTTAGAAATCCCTCAAAATCTATAATAATATTTTAAGTGATTTATGTTCTTTTACAGTGAAGAATTAAGATAGGTTATTGTCCTTGCATATATTTCTGGTGGGCAACCATGAGGCCATATTATGCTCTTAGCCACACACTGGCTAGCTTTTATTGCCATTGCTAACAGATAGTGACAATTATAGTGATCTTTTTTCTCTCTATCCTCAAAACATTTCTCATGGAAATCACAATTAAAGAAATAAAACTAAACCAGCTAACAAAAAGACTACCTACCCACTCAATCTTTCTTTCTCCAATATTCGCAATATCTGTTCCAACTTCTGCAGCGTAGATTCTTTTCTCCTGGAACACTCATCAATATCTTTGCCCTTTGTCAAACCAACTTGGATCCTCCCATTGCTACCAGTGAATTCTTAGTTCTAGGATATCTTCCCGTTTGCCAAAAAGATTCCAACATTCATATGCATGGCCTTGGTGCTTACATCTGAGATAATCTGCTGATGGTTAGAGAATTGTCTCTTGAGGCTGCTGACTACTCTTGCATGTGCTTCTGTCTTTTGCTACTAAACTGTCAGTTATCTCTTTTTCCTTTATTGCTCCCCTTCTTCTCAAGACTGCAGTACATTAGATGCAATAGCTGATATTATAGAAAAGGCACTTTCTCTCTATCCATCTGTGAACTTCTTTGTCTTCAGTGATATTAATGCTCACCATGCCATGTGGCTGAAACATTCTAAAGGTACTGATGTTACCAGTATACAGACATTAAATTTTGCCACTGCCCAATCCCTCACTCAAATCATGGATTTCTCTACTTGTTTCCGTAGCCAAACCGAACAACTGGATTCTCTACTGGATCTATTTCTTACTTCTCCCTTGCTGAGCTTTGCAATACTGCCTTATTGATAACACAGACCACTCTGTGGTAGCTATTGATATCTCCTTCCAAGTATCCATTAAAGAGGAACCCCCTATACATGTCTTTCTGTTACCAGCATGCTGACTGGATCTCATACTGGGATCTTCTTTGTGATACCCTTTGGACTGACATCTCCAACCTCCCAATTGAAAATTGTGCCACTAAGGTTTCTTCTTGGGTTAAAGCTGGCATGGATGCTTTCATCCTTTCTTGGAAATACCAGGTGAAACCATATGGTTTGCATCAGCATGCTCAGCCACCATACAAACTACTATATATCAGCATAACAGCTCTTGTCATAACAGGAGCCTATTTGCTATTGCTTATAACAAATGTCATCTTGAAGAAGCTAAATCCCTGTTTGCTTAGAGAATGAGACAACGCATAGCCTCCAAAAACTCTGGCTCTTGTGATTACTGGCTTCTCTGTAATAGGGTACTAAATAAGAGCAAGGTCTCTATTTCCCCCTTCTTCAATCAGTTTGAGGTGTTATTGTCCTCTGTTGATAAAGCTGAATGCCCGTGAATTCTCCTTAAACTCAACTCTTGACTCACCTGGAGTATTCCTGCCTAACTTTCCACTTAGAACTGATTATCTGTTGAGCAATATACATACAACCCATTCCATGGTTTTTGCTATCATCTCTAACATTGATCCCTACAAAACATGTGGTTTTGATTGTACTCTTGTAATAGTCATTAAGAAGTGTGCTACCAAACTGGCTTCTGTTCTCTCTGAACTGTATAATAAATGCCTCATTGCCTTCTGCTTTCCTGCCTGCTGGAAGTCATCATCTGTTGTTCCAATTTTTAAGAAATCTGGTGAACTGTCCAACACATCCAACTATTGGCCTATTAGCCTCCTAGATCTTTTTGGGAAACTCCTAGAGGCCCTAATCGCAGAGTCTTTTCTCAGACGAGCAATACAGCTTTTGTTTCTCCAGGTCAACTGCTGATGTACTGACAATAATTGCAGAAAGAGTATATCATGCTCTAGATAAAAACGGTAAAGAATTGGACATCTTCAAAGTCTTTGACAGCATCTGGTATTCAGGTCTTCTCCACAAGCTGACAAGTTACAATATCTCCGAACACATTTTTGAGCTGATCCAGTTATTCCTATCAAATCATGAAATGAATGTTATCCTGAATGGCCACTCATCTATATCCTTTTTTACTAATGTGAGCATCCCCCAGGGCTCCATCCTTGGTTCTACCTTCCTAATGACATCAACTTGGCACCTATGCTGATGACACTACCATTATAGAAAGGTTGATCAGTCCAACAAAGACAAAATGACAAAACAATCTCAAGGCCATTGTTAACTGGAGAAAAAGATGGCTCCTCAATTTTAATGCCTCCAAAACTAAACTTGTCTCCATTAATCATCTTAGAGACCCCTATCTTCCTTCAATCAGCATGGCTGATGATAACCTCCAAGAAAGTGACTCATTGCACCTTCTCAGGTTAACATTCTCAGCTGACATGATGTGGAAAGACTATATTGAATCCATCACTAGGTCAGCTGCTAAGAAGTCAGTTCACTGTGCTGGGCAAAACAATTTTTCTCTCCAGAATCTATCTTGCATATCTATAGGTCTACCATTCATCCTTGCTTAGAATATAGTCCAGTGCCCCTGCTATTTACCTGGAGCTCCTTGATAAGATCCAAAGAATCAGCAATATTATCAGCTTCAGTCACTTGCCCACCGCTATAAGGTTGCTTCTCTTTACCTTTCATGGCAATCGTTCTTTGTTTGTGATTCTGTAGCACCAGTTCACAAAGTTCAAAGAAGGATGGTCTTTACCAAGATTCTCAGGTTTCACTCATTCAATGCCTTTTTAAGCATAAATCTTAGAAAGCATTTGTATATCACAGTTTAGATATTTCTGAACAGGTTTGTAGCCATTCATGATGTCCATATGAAAATCTCAATCTGATGAGGCTATTTAAAAACATGATTTGAGTTTTCAGATTGATGTTTTAGTTTTGTAGCAATTTGCCATGTTGATCAAAACTATATGTGTACATATGTGATCTGATTTATATTGAATATCTCTTGGTAGCGACATTTGTAGTAGGCATAATGGTGACTGCATATTTATACATAATGTTAGTGTGTCATTGTGTTTGTGTGTATGTTTGCTTGTGTGTGTTCAAGCACATTTTTCGCCAAGCCATTCCCAGTACGAAAAATGACTCCAACATATTTCAACAATTGCATCATGTGAACAGCATCAATTTTTATTTATTGCAGCAAAAATGTTTCTTTTATAGTTCAAATATATATTTTTTCATTTTCTTTCTTTCATTCATTTTTTTTCATCTTCATTCATCACTTCTTCAGACAGTTCCAAATCCTGCTCAAAACAGATATTAAAAAAACAAAGCAAAAATAAACAAAAAAAACAATCAATTGATGGTCTATGTGAGGAGTGGCCAACCTTTTCCAATCATTAGCCCGATGAGATATTGCTCATCATAGGCAGTCCACATTACAAAAAAGATCTGAGGCAATTTTTCACTGAATTTGCCTCAGCCATTTTCACTACAGAAGACCACATGTGTAACTATCTGCCTTAGAAATTAAGAAAGCATCTGCCAAAACCAAATTTACTGTGGGTATCAAAGCCTGTAGGCTTGGCCAAAAATTCCCCATATACCCTGTATAAAACAGGATCAGGTAGCTGTTTCCCAAGATGAGACTCTGCCCTTTGACATAGTTTCCTCCAGTCAGAGAGTTTGACCAGCACAGCCAGAGATGAATCTCCAACTGCAAACCAACGTACAGTATTTACTACTGTATTTATGTGAATGGGGACATACTCGTTATTGTCCGTAGATATGCTACAAAAAAATATATATTTCTTCTCCAGAGAAAAATTGTGGTCTTTGTATAAAATCATCACTAATGATTAACACAGCATATGATTTGTTTCTAATTCATTCATTTGAAAAGACAAAATATAATTTCTTGAATAAAAAAATATATTTCTTCACCAGAGAAAAAAATTATTGTGAATGTTTCTTGTTTCTAAAGCAAAAGATGTTTACACATATGATCTTCCTTAGTAAAAATCATCAATGGTTTTAAATAATGAAAACTTTATTTTCGCTGAAAGTTTATAAAATTCAATAAACATTGTACTTAATCATTGCATGTGGTTATGTATGAGAATATGTGAGGGAACAAGTGAGAACAAAATAAACAAAATTTTTAATAACAAGAAATTTTAGAAAGCTAAACAGCCTACAGTTTGCCCATGACTGGTCTATGCCTACATTTTGTATTCTTCATTGCTACTCCCTTTCTTTCAACTATTCAGTTTTCTTCTCTTTTGCATATCTTTTTCTTTTCCTTTCCTTTTTATTTCCATTCCAAGCACTCTTGCTGAAATCCAAAATATGTTTCAGCTTTCAATAACCTGAAAAGGGTAGATAAGCCATAAAAAACAATTCAATCAAACAATCTCTCACTGAAATTCTTCAAACATTTTTCTTTTTATATTTATAAGAAATTTTGAAAATGATTTCTTTCATTTATTCCATCCATAAAATTCAGTGTCTTTTGAGTTTGAGATCATTACTCTTATATTTTATAAAAAAACAAAGCAGATTAGATAATTAAAACTATACTCTACTTTAGCAGAATATATATATATATATATATATATATATATATATAGATAGATAGATAGATAGATAGATAGATAGATAGATACA
The DNA here is from genome assembly GCA_903632075.3 of Acanthosepion pharaonis. Lineage (NCBI taxonomy): Eukaryota > Metazoa > Mollusca > Cephalopoda > Sepiida > Sepiidae > Acanthosepion > Acanthosepion pharaonis. Next base: position 5,819,584 of record CAHIKZ030003326.1, read on the forward strand.
AGTATATGATTGGTGTATACGGAATAAATTCCAATAACCAACAATTACTATTCTTAAAAGAGTGCTCAATACAGAGTAGAGCAAATATAATTATTTATTTTAAAGATTTTTAAATAAATAATTATATATATATATATATATATATATATATATATATATAACAGTGTGGAAGAACATGTATATTTTATTATTAGTATACACACACACACACACATATATATATATATACACACACACACATATATATATATATAATTATGTATTTGGGCAGCAGTTTCTCTTTTATGCAAGCTTCATTGCATGTGGTAGTTGAGTATCTTATATAATTTTTCATATAAGAGACTTCTTCTCCGGTCCCGACAACTCTCTTATATCCGGGTTACATTGTAATTTTTTTCTTTTCAGGACATATATATAAAAATTGCCCAAATGTTTTCTAAGCGCTTTTGTCTATACTTTTATCCATTATCAAAGATGAATTTAATTTTATTTTTAACTGAATATATGTATTGTTTTATGCATGTATCTGGAGTTATAGGAATGATTAATTTTCTAAATACAGTCGGCACATTTTGGCCGTGTTCATAGTTGATATTATTGAGCGTTGGCTTTTTCATATTTATTAATAATGCTTCCATTATTTTTTTCCCTTTTGGCACATGTGGATGATGCTATTATATTTGTATTATTAACGAGTATGTTATGGATACAGCTCGGTAGGTCTCTATGTGTATTTAAATGAGCCCTAACTGAGCTATGGTCAGAGAGATGTAAAGGGAAATTGATAAGGCTGTAACCTGACATGTAGTTATCCAAATTTTGATCTGAAATTTACACTATATAATGTTTGGTCTACAAAATTAATATTCACTAATAAATAAAATGCCTTATTGAAAAGTAAATATATTTTGTTAAATGTTTTTTTTCTTTTTTAATCTGTGAACTGATTCACATGTATGTGAATGTGTGCAGATAAAATAAGTATAAATTTCCAAATATTTTTTCATAAATATTCAGAAATTATGTAGTTCAATATGTGCATTTATATTCATATACATGTATATATATTTATATTTATATACATGTATATATATTTATATATATGTATATATATTTATATTTATATACATGTATGTATATTTATATATATGTATTTATATTTTATACATGTATATATGTTTATATATATGTATATATATTTATATTTATATATATGTATATATATTTATATTCATATACATGTACATATATTAATATTTATATACATGTATATATATCTATATTTATATATATGTATATATATTTATATTTATATACATGCATATGTATTTATATATATATATATATTTATATTTATATACATGTATATATATTTATATATATGTATATATATTTATATTTATATACATGTATATATATTTATATTTATATACATGTATATATATTTATATACATATATACACATTTATAAATGTAGATATGAATGGATATTGATATTTGTTTCGAATGTCTGTCTGTGTGTCGTGTTTTTCAAACATTGTCTTTCAGGCTATTTTCTGGTTTTTATTCAAAAATGCTTATATATTTATTTCACATTTTTTTTCTGTGGTTCATCCTTTTCTGGTCAGGAAAATGATGTATCTTTCTGCCTTAGCAATTATTTTCCCTGCCACAATATTTTTTTTTTGTTTTATTTTTATTTTTTTGCACATATATCTTATTTTCAAATTGACATTTTTTTTTTATTTTATTAATTTTTAACCTATCTTTTCCACACGAACAAATAGTCTTTCATCATCTTCTATTATTGTCTCTGCATTGTTATTATCTTCCTCTTCAAAAGACTACTGCCATTTTTTGTGCTCATCAGATGTCAAACAAATTTCAAAGAGTGTTTTTTTTGTGGGGGGTTCTGACTGGTAGTAGAATTTTTTTTGTTTGTTTAACAGGTAAATTTTCTTTTTGTTTAATTTTGATTTTTACACTCTCAGGTGATGGAGTTTTGAAAAAAAAAATTAAAAACTAAATGCATGAATATCATGATTATGCAATAACAATATGTCCTTTAACAAACTATATTTATACAAACATAGGTTTGAATATTTCAACAACCACTGAGCTCTTCAGCAATATTTCATATTTTCCTCCTGTTATAACCATGTTATTTATGATATCCACAAGATTCAAATGTATTTGTATGAAGTATTAATGAAATAAAGAACAGCTATATCTATAAAACAGATGATGTCTGTATGTGCGTCTGTTAGTCTGTGTGCGTGTATGCTATTTATATACGTTCACAATTCGTGACCTATTTCAATGAAATTGTACACTCATGTTGCAAATTTAATAAAATAAGTCAAGACCAACTTTTCAATCACCAGGTTTTCCAGGTTTGGCAGAAAAATTGATAAAACTGAAGGTGGGTACAACGTTTTGCAAAAACCAAGTCAAAGTTACATGCAAACAAAATTTTTACTGGATGAGCTGATATATTTTGTACTTAATGCAAAACATAGTTCATGTTATGAGGTTTATGTAAAGTGCTTGATAGTTTTCCTGTGACATTGGCCTCACACAAAAAATTCTAAAAAAACTGAAAAAATCAGGTTATTCATACTACTTGAAATAAAAACTTGAATAACTTCCTCATTTTTATACAATTTTCTTCAAACATGTTGCAGAAAATTTGCCATCATGCAAGAAATAAGATGTGTGGGTTTTAGTCCTGCTTGCTTCCCCGTGTATAATGAAAAACTACAAAAAACTGTTCAAAAAGCCAGTTTTTTGGCCATAACTCCTTGGTTTTTTCATTCGAAGCTTTCCAAATTTACCATGTAAATTACATATGACACGCAAATTGTCTTGCATTAATGTTTCCTTTAGATTATTTCAGTTAAGTGGATGAAATCTGCCACAAACTAGGTCCAAAATCAGCTTTTGCCATTTAGCCAATAGTTTCTTCATATGATTCTGTCCTAAATTGGCATTAGAACAAACTTTGATGCAAAGATTGTTTGAGAAGGATTATTGAAGTGTTAAAAAGGAAAAAAATCCTGAAGAACTTCTTATTAACCCCAACTTTACAATAAATGCGTGAAGAAGGAGGGGGACATTCATGCATTTGCACTTGCAATTGAATCAATCTCTTATACTTCATCCCTGTCTTTATTTTATTATTAGATTTGTCAACAATGCCATAGTATTTGAAAGTTATTACGGCTATAGGAAATTTACTGAATACCTAAAACATTGAAACAATTTAACCCCGAGCAACGACCACACTAGAAGGTTTTATCAATTGAATTCCTTTATTAAGAACAAAAACCTGTGAAAGACATACTATAAAAAAAATGAGTTGGGGGAGTAGCTTAGTATATCAACAGATGATGCATGCAAATGGGGATGCAGGCAGATATTTCTAGACAGGTTGGTGCTGGTATACAGGAGGTGCAGTTATACAATTGCAGCCATGTACACCTGGGCAATGCCAGGTACCTCAGCTAGTATGTCTATATTTCTGAGATTAGGTATTATAACTATTTACACTATTTACATTGTTGGGACTGTTGTCCTCATCTTTATTGCTATATTCATGACATTCTGGCTGTCTTCAGGTGATATACGTTGAAATTTCAAACCAAACCTTTTATTTCATCAACTGGGGTAGATTGTTCTATTTCCACGTGCCATACCTTATCTGGATATCACAGTTTCAGTTATTTCCGTTTTTAGTAACAACAACTCTCCCAGTTTTTATTCGCCTCTGCTGTGGCCAGGTTTTGAACTCACAACTCTTTGGGTCAAGTCACTGGATTACTTCAACCAACACTTTTATTCAATGGGCCAAGTTTCAAAATTCCAATGTATATCATCTGAAGAAGGTCGGCGCATACAATGGCCAAAACATTTTGAATATGATAATAAAGATGAGGACAACAGTCCAAACACAATGCAAATAGTGTAAATAGAAATAAAGAACATTGTATAGTGTTGTAGAGAACAGGCTTATTTAAAATTCTATCTGGTATTAAATTTTTTTTTTTTTCAGTTGATAATTGAGGAAAAAATATGGATGAATATGCTGGCAAATTTTGATCAAGAATTTTTTCTTGTAAATCATTTAGAGAAATATATCCCTGAATCTATTATTAGTTCATTTTTAAATAAAACGCTTATATGACAAAAACCATTCAGCCCACCAGTGTGAAGGAAAATTTCTTTAATGCTGTTTTTTTTATCTTAAGTTGTTATCTCAGAGTTCATATACTGGGTGTAACAGCAAAATTGTCCAAATGTAACAGCATGGAATAATTGTCCATCCCACAAAATGTTTAATATCCAAAAAAAAAAAACACTAAACTAGTTTTTTTTCCAGGTTTTCAGATAGGACGTTTAACCATCTTGACATGATTTATCATAAGAATCACTGAAAAACCCTGTGCGTTATTCAGCTATAAAAAAAAAACAGGTTAAAATCATTTTGTGTCAGCCCTACTATATCTTCCCAACTGAACAATGGTGAGAGGAAAATTATCATTCAGGCCTTCAGCAATGGTACAAATATTCATACTCTGGCTTCCATCTTCAGAGTCCATTCAAGAATCATCAAGAGAACAATAAATAAGTTTAAAAATGAGGGAACAGTAGTGAGGAAAACTGGATCAGGAGGTCACAACAGGAAGAGGGATCATCATTTCAACTTAGAACTAAATACATTCTTATTGCTCAAAGTAGAGTCCAATAGTGTTATAAAAAAAATTTGAGAATTCCAGTAAGATATCTTTAATCATTTCTAGGATACAATGGTTCAAAGCTTATCTAACAATTGGACAATTTTGCTGTTAAACCCAGTACATTAGGCAAACTGCAGAAAAATGTTTGGAAACTGTATCCCTTTTTTCTAATTTCAAGTAATATAGCAATTTTTTATTTACTCTTGTTGAATACACACACACACACACACACACACACACACACACACACACACACACATATATATATATATATATATATACCATTTAGCTACAGAGGAAACGTCTGGTTAGCAAGGTCAAATTACTGATTTTAAACTACAAATTTCCCATGATTTCTCTCGAATGCTCATATCTGCTTGAAGTGTATCTTAACATAAACAAATGACATCATATATTATGAAATGGACTAAGTCTGACAAATACTTTAATATATTTTCTGTTTATACATTATTTTTTAGATACAAATATTTAAGTGAATGGTCTGTTTATAATAAACAGTATTAACAACATTTACTGGCTTGAATGTCAGAGAAATTTCATAGGAAATATATGTCCTCTGACAGGAATTGAACCTGTATCTTACAAAGAACCATCATATAGCCTGACTTGCTATAAAATTTAGCTAAAGAGGAAGCATCTGGTTATTTTTATAGATACATATATTTAAGTAAATGCTCTGTTTATAATAAACAGTATTAACGTATAAATAAAATAACATATAAACAGAAAATATATTAAAATATTTGTCAGACTTGGTCTATTTCATAATATATGATGTCATTTGTTTATGTTAAGATACGCTTTGAGCAGATATGAACGTTCAAGAGAAATCATGGGAAATTTATAATTCAAAAACAGTAATTTGACCTTGCTAACCAGACACTAGTTGCAAAAGCCAAACACACAGAACTGGTGCACATAATGTGCCACAAAGCTTCCAAATGACACTTTTTAGGTTTTGAATTCAGGGTTTCCCCTCTCATAGATCAGTCGCCACCCAAGGCTATAGGACCCAGTTTTTCCTACTTTTTACCCATATTCTAACGCTAAGTGTTGCTGACTGCTCTTCAGCACAATTTTTCCAAAATGAAAATGAATGTAAATAAGCATATCTGGTATTTCCTTAATGGTAATATTAGCTGTTTTCTTATAAATAAATCAAGGATGTTTCATTAAGACAGATCAAAGTCAGCAGTAAATAAATCAGTGTTATTGGTGAAAATTTATTTATTTCTCTATTGAATCATGTTATTTAAGTCATAGCAATTATGTGTTAAAAATAATATTGCCCAAATGTCTGCCAAATCTGAAAGAAAAAGAAAAAAATCATTGGATGCTTAAACTTAATTCACATTTAAAATCGGTCCAAGTTATTGGAACACCATTTTGTTGTCATTCATTGACCAAGTAACCAGTACTACACTTGGTTGAAATGTATAAAATCTTTCTCTTAAAACGATTTTTCAGGAAAATAGTTTTCTCAAGCAGTTATTGCACTTTCCAGTATAGAGGGGAATTTTTTTCGTAACATTTTGTTCTAAGTAGTGTGTTTTGTGATGTCAATGAACACTCATTGCCACTTTTGTAATGTCAATGAATATTCATTGTCACTTTCGTAATGCTCATTGTAGTAGAGACTTTGTAAATCACAGATACAACTATAGTAATGCCATTGAACAATAATGGTGTCAGACGCCTTTGAATAACACTCGCACTAATAGTACTTGCTTGATAATACTCACTTGAAAAGTAACCACTAAATAGTGATCCGAATAGTAAGCCATATAGTGAACACTTAGATCCCACTCTAATTCCCATATAAATATTTCCTTTACCATCATGTGATCTACTTATTCAAAATGGGATTGCCTGTATTTGCTCTCTGGTGATCTGTGTTCAAACTCCAGTGTCAGCAGCAACTGATCTATACAATGAGGTATTTGAACTGTTTAGTATTTACTAATTCCCCACCCTGAATGTTAAGGTCTCCTGTATCAGGAGTAATCACAAGGTCATTTAAAGTTTATTAATAAACTCTGTGTAGATTTCTGCAGTAGAGACTGAAGGGAACATAATGTTAATATTCATGAGGGAGGGGGTCGTTTGATTAACTGTAAGTCTCCTCATAAATAAATACAACACATACACAGATTCTATACAGGGTGATTGAAAAGTATCTCCCTATTTTATGTATGATGAACTCTCCCATCTTGTAAAAATTATAGTTAGATGAGAGAATGAATCACAACAAAAAAAAAAAAAACTGTACCAGATAACAGAAATCACACCACTTAAGGACTTTCAACAGCAACAACAAGTGAAATGGATATTACATTGCTTCGTCCACTGCAAGGAAAGTTGGCTCCCTGTACCGCGCCAGGAAATTTTTCTCCCCAGAATCAATCCTCCAGATCTACAAATCAACAATTCACCCTTGCATGGAGTATTGCTGCCATATATGGTCTGCAGCCCCTTCTGTTTGCCCTGGCGGATATGCAATATAATTGGCCCTGTTCTAGCATATCGTCTACAGTCACTTTCTCATAGACGCACCGTCGCCTCTCTCTGTCCTTTTTACAAATACTTTCATGGCAATTGCTCTGAGGAGCTGCATTCACTGGTTCCCAGACTCCATGAATTCAAGCACCCTATGAGGCTGGCATCCCACTCTCACCCCTTCACTGTTGAAACTCCTAAAGGTAGCCGTCTCTTCTACTCCAATAGCTTTATGTCTCACACCTTTCACCTGTGGAACTCCCTTCCCTATTCCAGTTTCCCTGAGAGCTATAATCTCTAGCTATTCAAATGTAATGTCAATCGACATCTCCAGTTGCCTTGATCTATCCACTACTCTTCTATCACTCCTATCTGATCTTGCTCCAAATTTTCTGTCACCTCTTGCATCCTAGTGGCTTCCCACCTTGCTTGGGGTGAAACATTTAAAAAAAAAAAAAAAAAAAAAAAAACATATAACTCAAAGAGAATATAATGACATAATCAAGATAAAAGTTTTGGAACGAAATCCCCAACAATACTGGAGAAATCAATAACAGCTACTGGACTTGAGAAACCTATTTTAAATGAAAGATTTTATAAATTTCAACCACAAATAGTACTGACTGCTTGATCAATGAATGTTTCCTCGTAGGGAAATGGCTAATATTGCCATTACCATTAATATTTCAGATTAATTGTCTTGAGAAATGTCAGCAATTTACCTTATCCGAATTCCATTTCAGATCTCATCAATTCACAGTTAAGTTGGCTAGATGTAACTGTAAATTCTATGCTAACAGTTACTTTTCTCACACTTCTCACTTGTGGAACTCCCTTCCAGTTCCATGCTTTCCAGCAAACTTTAATCTTCAAAAATTTAAATGTGATGCCAATTGTTATCTACTGTCCTCCTGATTACTCTTTTTTTTGTTCTCACTCCTTAGTAATGCTTCTGTTTTCTAATACTTCCATACCCAGTAACTACTAGTGCCTTAGTGGCTTTATGACCTTGCCTGGGGTGAATGCAAAAGAAAAAGATATTCACAACAAAAACAGTTAGGAAACACTTTGTAGTATTTTTTAGCAGTAATCTCAACAGAGTTGAATTTTTTTTTATTTCTTTATCACCCTTATTATTTTCTGTTCTGAGTTTAATTGCTTTGTTAAATGGGGAACTAAGCAGAAATAAAAAAAATTCAAGTTGGACAATACCTATTAATGTTACTATTTATCATTCTTCTTCTTTTATGTGACATTTCCCCTCGGCACATGGGTGGTCATGGCTCTTCACAATTTCCTATCCTTTGTAAATCTAAACAACATTTGACCTTTTACTATATCTTCCAGCTTCCTAATTCTGCCATCTATTTACAGAAGCTTGTTAAGAGGTTGCTTGATATTTCCCTCTGCCCTTTTGCTTTCAATATGTCCTATGAGTGTCAAATTTTCTAATCCCTCTTTCCTCATTATATTCAACTATTAACCAAGATAGTAATGTTCCACCATCACCAAGCACACCCCAAACTTTCACCTATCAAGATGGATGGGTATTCTCTCATGAAGACTCCTTGTCTTGAACATCTATTGGAATTGAAACTCTCCCCCAGAACTCAAGTGGAATTCATATATCCAATCTATTGTTAAAGATGCTTGAAAAATGGTTGATTCATTGTACTGCTTTTTAAAATTATTTCACCCTAAGCAAGGCAATAAAGCCACTAGGATGCAAGGTGTTATTGAAGGTTAAAGAATACGAGAAAAATTACTATTAAGGAGAGAGGGCAATAAAAGTACAAGAAGACAGAAAATAATGATTGATATTGCATTTAAATTTTCGAAGATTAAAATTGACTGGGAAGCAAGATGCCAAAAGAAAGTTCCACAAGTAAGAAGTGTTATAAAAGAAACGGTTAGCATAGAACTTATGACACCCCCTGCTTATACTCTATCTTTACAAGAACAAAAATAGAGTATTACTGACACATCTGGGCTGGAGCTGCACTGTCTTTACTTGCCTGTCATGAGAGAGTTCGAAACTATGCAGCCTTGTGGGTGATGAATTATTTTCCACCCTACAACTCTCATTGCTCTATTGTTACTTCCATGGCATATGTTCTGACAAGCTACAATCTTTATCCCACCATCCTTGACCCTTACAACTGGGATCTACCATGCCACATACACAAGAATGAATTATCACAATTCCCTTTTTATTCCTATAGTAAGAAGTAATTTCCATTTGGACAGCTTCTTCTCAAGAACTGCTGATTTGTGGAACAGACTCCAGGCAGGATCTTTTAAGTTTAGTGTTAACCATTATTTTTCCGACATAACTCCATGAAGTTCAGTTATTGCCCTTCTCTTATGCTCATACAACACCACACAGTAACCCTCTACCTTGAGTGGCTCTTAAGAGTTGTATTGGGTGAAAATTGTTATAAAAAAATTTATTTTTCATTCTAAATGCAAATGTCCTTTTTGTTTCTATTTTCCTTAAAACTTTTTCATTACTCACATGTTCTGTTCATGTTATTCTCAGCATTCTTCTGTGGAACTACATCTCCTTAGGCTTGTTTTTCATCTATGTGGAGCTTGTCCAGAATTCACTGTCATATAGGAGGATTAGCATTACATAGCAGATTAGCACTCTTTTCTTTGTTTCCAATGAAGTACTGCTTTTTAATATTTGATTGTCAATATAAGAAAATAAATAAAAATAAAATAGTTCCTCAAATAAATCATTGTATGACACCAAAGATCCTGTTATGATCAACCACACACACACACACACACACACACACACACACACACACACACACACACACACACACACACACACACACACCATGTCTTTACTATTATTATTAAAAATGAATGCATTATAACACTTAATAATCATGAAAAATAATCCAAACTTTTTGGAGGTTAAAAGCCAATTGAGGCTCTTTATCCAATTATTTCCTTCTCCCTCTGCAAATGATTAGCGGAAAACAAATAAAATATTAATTAATTAATTAATTAATGCCAAAAAACTGCTCACATCTTCTGCAGAGGAAGGCAAATTACAAGCAAAGTTCTGCTGTAATTTCCATAATAAAGCAGCTTAATTCAAAAATAATTAATTATAAATCTTCATAGGGTGGAGCATCAGCAACGTTTTGATTCATTTACCAGCCAAATATTTGTCAATGAATTGCTTAGATGATGATGAATGCTAACTGATTAGAATTTGTAGAAGGATATTATTATTATTATTATTATTATTACCATCAATAATAATAATAATAATGTTTCTTTTATGTTGAAAAATCACAAATACTCAACTAGCCTCATTAGTAATGATCTCATTTTTAAATTACTGATTAAGTCATATTCTTGTATGAGGCACAGTGGAGTAATGGATAGCAGCTCGGATTGAGGAATCAGAGAAACAAGTTCAAATTCCAGGCGAATTGTTACTTTCATTTACATGCAAATACCAGCTATGGTAGATTACAAACTGGGTCCTGTAGCTTTGGATGGCAACCTGTCTAGGAGAAGGATAACTCTGAATTCAAAACCTCCAACTATGGGATAAATAGTAGGGTAGTCTAGGCTCTATAGACTTGGTTAGCAAACAATCTAGGAGAAGCACAACTTTGAATTCAAAACTGTATATAGCCTTGGCAAAGCACGTACTATGCAGATAGGAAAGGATCGTGTAGCTCATATTGACTCTATGATCCCGACTATGGCTGACCATACATACATAAAGACAAATTCTTTTGTTCCAGTCTCTGGAGAATGCAGACAATTATTGTTGGATTTACTTTCTTTTCTTTATTTTTAATCAGTATCACCCTATGCAAGGCAATAAAGCCACTAAGAAACAAGGATTTACAGGGTGTGGAAGAATTAAGAACAGAAACATTAATAACAAACACGATGAGAAATGAGTAATCAAGAGGACAGTAAATAGCGATTGACATTGCATTTAAATTTTTGCAGATTAAAGTTGCCTGGAAACTATGAAGTTGAAAGGAGTTCCACAAGTGAGAAGTGTGAGAAAAGAAACTGTTAGCATAGAAATTACATCTACATCTAGCCACTTGATGTCAGTCTAGTACTTCGCTTAAATTCAAAAAGTCTAGATACCATGGTGAAGAGCTCATCTGAACAATTTCCATGAAAGTATTTACAGAAAAGTCAAAGGGTGGCATACTCAAGATGATATTAATGATGTAAGCACACTTTCAAACTTGACATTTATAAATAAAAACAAAGTACAGATAACTCTTTAAGAAATCAGTGTTGATTTGACACTGTATTTATATTATTAAAAGGATACCCCCTTGTAAAAACAACTAAAATGAAATAACCAATATTTTTCGATTCTGTCAAATGTTGCAGACAAATGGAAACCAAATGAATGCTAATCTACAAACATTATTCCCGACAGAAGTTTTCCCTGTTTGTTTACAAGCAGACCATTTAATTTAAGTAGTTCCAAATTAACATTCTATTACCAACTGAAAATATCTTTTATAAAACAATTGATACAAAGTCAATTGTTCTTATTTTAGATATTTAGAAATCTCAGTAAGCATGGGTATTTCAGCTAGTACATATACAAATATGGATCCTGTTTGTCATTATTATTTTTTTAATCATAAAAGCCAGAAAAAGAATGCTTTCATTTTTTTTTTAGCCATTGATGAAAGATAATTACAAAAAGTAACAATGAATCTTAAAAGGCAAGAAAATGTTTGATAAATCATTAAAAGCAAAAAAAAACTCATATATATTTATATATTAGGAATTTCATATGTTGTCAGTTTGTCTTTTTGTTCATTGGAAAGGCAGATGCACACAGATGTCTTTTGAATCAAACAATAATAAAAACATCTTAAACATTAAATATCTTTTCCTGCTATTTTCTTTTATTTTGTGGAATTGTACAACAGCCATAGAAAAATCACTTTAAACACCTTTTTAATATTATGTAAATTCATTTTTAATAATATTAAATGTTGTCCTTTACAAATTATACTGATTTTTATTTTTGTTAATGCCTACAGTTCATATCATATTGAATTCAGGTGAAATTACATTAAATCTAATTTTATATGAGTTCATCCCATATATATAAAAAATATGTCAAAAAGAAATATTAAAAAAACATGCTTAATTATAATTTTTCACTAACTTCATATCATTTGTCTAAAAGTGTTCCTTCTTTCCTTCCTTATCTGGTTTATCTTTTGCTTTTTTCTATCTTTCCTCTTAAATAAAATGGAATGGTTTATTATTTATCTTAGGTAATGGAAGTGCATAAGAGACATGCAAATAGATATGCACACAGAATCCACTAATAAAAGTTATATCGTTTTCAATATCCTCCATCTATAGCAGAGTTTCTCAACCTTCTAAAGCAATGGCACACCTAGGAACAAATAAAAATAGCACGGTACACCTAACAAAAGATTTAAAAGGGAAACATTTAAATGTTATGAAAAATAACCATAGATTTTAAAAAAATATACACACAAATATAAACTTGCTTTATTTCAATGTTTCTATTCAAATATTTGTGCAGATTATTTAGTGTGAAACCCCTACCTGTGTTTTTCAGGATTTCTTCAATGTTTGGTCAAATGTGCAATAAGAAAACTCTCATTTCTTCTTCAACTGAGCGTTGTCTTTCTTGTTTCTCATTTTTGATGTTATTTAGAGTTGAGAAGCTTAATTCATATAAATAAGAAGTAGAAAACTGCAATAAAACATTTTATCTAATGCGTGATATTTCTTTTGTATTAAAATCCAAAATGTATCACTGGGTACCATAAAAGATTTTGAACTGTCAATCGCTAGAAATGGTGGCCAATACTTCTTCTTCACATAACTGAAGTACAAATTAGAAGGAACATTTATGAAGCAATTTTGAATCCAATCATACTTTTGCATCACACTAGTGTGCCTCAGTATGGCAGTTGAGAATCACTGGCCTAAAGATTAATGTTACAGAATGTGAAGACCAGGGCCAGTATGGGCTGCAATTGGCTGGAGTGCCTCATGGACATGGTATTCTGACATTGATGGATTGCGTTTGTCAGAGTTTTGGATATAAGTCCAAAATGGCATGATTCAACAGAGGGCCGCAAGAATTTGGAAGTGTCAATACACCTCCCTCACCCAGGTTAGCAACTAGCTAAGACACCCACATAGGGACGCTGAGCCAATGTTCGTCATGCATTCCTGTGACATTCCTCCCACACCCTCTTAGAATCCAAGCTGATACCACTCCCTACTAATAAAATGAATAACAAATAGAAATGGTTGTTTTCATTGATACCATTTTATTTAATAGTGTGAAGACCCAGAGACGACAACATTAACAATCTTTATAATATCATTCATGTAAAAATCTTTCGATTTGAAGACAAAAAATAAAGAGAATGGTTGCTTCCACCTCTGCTTGTGTTTTAAGAACTGTTCCATTAGGAGGTATTTTGTAGTTGGGTAAAATGGATTGGAATAGATTATAAGATACTGGAAACAGGTTTGAAAATTTGAGGTGTGGTGCTTAAAAAATACAAATTGGAAACAAAGCAAAGTTGGTTGTAATCACACAGAATCTAAATTTTGAATTGATGATTGGATATACTAAAATGATGACAACACACTGAACTCAGATTACTAAGAATACTTCTAAAATCATATCAGGTTCATCCCATAAGTAATGTCCAAATTTAATGAACAAAAAAATAAAAATTAATGTTTTAATTCATTAGAACAGATTGCATTATTATTAATAACCTATATCTAAAGTTTTCCAAGCCCTTTTGCATAAAAGTCTTTTGGTTCAGAGCATGGCATGCTTTATGGCAAGACTTGAAATAGACCTCCAGTTCTGAGCAAGATATGCACTATGATATGGCTTTTAGTAAAGAATGCCATGATTTGAAGGAAAACAAGAGAAATGTTATTATTTACACTATTTATATTCAAAATATTTTCCTCATCTTTGTTGTTGTTATCACAATGTTTTTTTTTTGTGCTAACACTAACAAAGATGAGGACAACAGTCCAAATATAAATAATGTAAATAATGATAACTCCTCAACCCAGAAATTCAGCTGAAATTAGAGAAATGTTATTTTGTATCTCTTCATGTGTTTTAAGAACTCATCCATCAGACTCAAGATGCTTCTGTAATCTCTGGAACAGGAGTTAATAATAATATAGTACAAAAATTTGAAAAGGTGCAAGGGTGTGACCCTGAAGGACCCCTGCTTTGATGCTGATGAAGTTAGTGCCTCCATCCAGGGATCTAACCAAAGATTTGGTATTTTTATGTAGCATCATTATGGTAAATTTTCATATCCTTTTCAGTAGAATTTATTTCACTTTCTATGTATGTAAAAGATTCAGCAGATTTTATTGATTAACTTGAGACAATTTGTATTGAAACTTGCTGGTTGAAGCTTATGAATTAAGTTTTAGAGGCATTGACACAATATCCAATATCATTGTCCAATATCTGTCAATGTTTTTTGCAGGATATTGACTTAGGAGTCTTGGTGATAAAGTAAAACCTATTTATTTAATGATGAAATATAAATATTTTGTACAGAAGTTTATTTTTGGAGATACAGGTTTTACTAATTAACCCATAGCTTTCCCAAGAGTATTTCCACAAAAGTAAATATAACAAACCCAACTGGAATTGGAACTTGGCTTTTCCAATTAACAACTCCAAAATGTTTTTTTTGTACCAGAAAGAGTTAGCAAAAATACTTATAATAACAAGTAGCAAAGAATTTATTCTCCTTTCTCTCAAAGAATAAACCCAATAATTGTTGACCTAAAGATTCAAATATATTAAGAAAAAGATTTTGACATTAAATGACCAAAGCATTAATATGTTGCAAAATTCACCGACCCAACATGAATTTTATCTTTCTGATGGTAATGTTTGCACCTTTTCACAAGAGACAGATTTTCTCTACTTGCAATGATACCATAGCCTAAAAATAAAGGAATCTAGTGATAACAAATCCCTTGTTTACTTTCAATTATTATTTTTAATATAAAATTAAGTACAAAAGAATTGCATATCACTGTAAGCAACCAATTTCGTAATTTGAGTACTGATTCTTGCACAAAAATTAAACAATTAAAAGCAATGTTTTTTTATGCTAAAATTCACCCAATACATGACTCTAGAACCACTCAAGGTATAGGGTTATCATTAAAAGGGTTATTATGAATGTGAGTGTGATGAATGAAAGGTGCTAGCAAGTAAAGATTACAAGGATAAGAAGGATAGAAAACAATTGACCCTTGATTTAAAGTGGTTGAGACTGTAGTCATCAGGGAAGCATTCACCCAGGAATGTCAACCATAAAGTGGTTAAAATCATATATTGCTTATAAAAACAATTTGTGTATTTGTAATGACAAAAGTACACAGGTGTAGGCTTTAAGAAATCTTTATTCAACTGAGAATACAAGGTTCGTGTATAGTGCCCTTTTATAGTACCAGCAAACAGAAATAGCTCTCTCAAAAAGGAGAGTAACAAAACAAGGGTAGACCACTCTTGATTATTCATAACAGTATTATACACAAGAAGACAATATGTATATTATACGCAAGGAAAATAAAGTTTTTTTATAGCAGAAACATTTAGCAAAATCACTTAGAATAACAAGTAGCAAAGAATTTATTTTCCTTTCTCTTCAATCTAAAATTAATCACAAAAGAATTGCATATCATTTTCCTGTCTGTTCCTTTTAGATCTTGTGATAAAAAAAGAAAATTCCTTAAATATATGTTTTCAGTGATTTACTAATTATCTTAATATTGCACGGATTTTTCAGTGCCTCTTTATCATAACAGACACAACTTTACAAAACAACAAACTGCAACATTTAATAATTATCTGATTAGAGATAAAATCCTCTTGGAATTTATTTATCTGCTTTTTATTGTACAGTTTTGATTAATTGCTTGGCTAGACTCTGGGCAATAGAGCTGAGTGTTAATTGAAATTTATTCTGCTTAATTACAGAGAAATATCTATTGAAAATCATACTAATAAAATGTGAATGAATAAATCCAGCCAGATAATAATTGTAAAAACAAATGATTGACAAGAGGCAAAGGGAAAAAATCAAGTGTCTTTAAAGATAACACTTATCATTTCATCATGTTTTTTTTAATAGCACTTAAGTAAAAATAATTGTCTGAAATTATTAGAAATATATACTAAAATGCATGCAAGTGCTTTACGGTATTTTAACTAATAAAAAAACCAGTTAACTGTTTGCTGAACATCTTTCTAGAAACAATTACACAAAAAAAATTAAGTTATCCCTTTATCAGTGAGAAATAATGTATTATCTATCACCAGTCTGTTCATATCTATCTATCTATCTATCTATCTATCTATCTATCTATCTATCTGTCACCAGTCTGTTCATATCTATCTATCTATCTGTCACCAGTCTGTTCATATCTATCTATCTATCTATCTGTCACCAGTCTGTTCATATCTATCTATCTATCTATCTATCTATCTATCTATCTATCTATCTATCTATCACTAGTCTGTTCATATCTATCTATCTATCTATCACTAGTCTGTTCATATCTATCTATCTATCTATCTATCTATCTATCTATCACTAGTCTGTTCATATCTATCTATCTATCTATCTATCTATCTATCTGTCACTAGTCTGTTCATACCTATCTATCTATCTATCTGTCACTAGTCTGTTCATATCTATCTATCTATCTGTCACTAGTCTGTTCATATCTATCTATCTATCTGTCACTAGTCTGTTCATATCTATCTATCTGTCACTAGTCTGTTCATATCTATCTATCTGTCACTAGTCTGTTCATATCTATCTATCTATCTATCTATCTATCTATCTATCTATCTATCTATCTATCTGTCACCAGTCTGTTCATATCTATCTATCTATCTATCTATCTATCTATCTGTCACTAGTCTGTTCATATCTATCTATCTATCTATCTATCTATCTATCTATCTGTCACCAGTCTGTTCATATCTATCTATCTATCTATCTATCTATCTATCTATCTATCTGTCACCAGTCTGTTCATATCTATCTATCTATCTATCTATCTATCTATCTATATGTCACCATTTATCTCTCTATTCTATCATAATTTTTCTGAATTAAAAGACAGCTTAGTAAGTAACTGATGTTTTTTCCTTTTATTTAATGGGAAGTGAGCAAGGGATTGATTCTTTCTTTCATTTATTAAATATCTTATTAAAACAATAACAGCAGTCATATTAAAGGATATTCATAACAAAAAAAGAAAAAATTATTAATAAAAAATATATATTACCAAAGATTGGTAATACTGAATATAACAATTAAAAAGGGACTAAACCAGTTTATCGGTCCTCCTTCATCAGAGCAAAAATTGAGGGCAAAGTAACATACACAATGACTAAATTATATACAATCTTCAACTAATGTTATATGCAAATAAAAAATATATCATTAAAAGTTAATTACCTTTAAGCCCACAAACCACTCGTTCTGTTTGCAGATAGATGGTTGATAGGACAATGTATGAGACCTGATCAAAAAGTACCACAACTGTTGTTATGGCAACAGGGCTAAAGTATGCAGAGAGCA